>MNPL01000765.1:0-13220 GCA_002081605.1 Tropilaelaps mercedesae | reverse complement strand
TATATATATATATATATATATATATTCCCTCGACCTTTCATCATATTACGCTGGTCTTTTTAGGCTATTTTTGGCATAGCAGGGGTATTGGTGATATAGAACAGCCACCAATACTGTGGATTCACATCTTCACTGTGTACAGAATATATAAGCGCATTCTAGGCTCCATTAGCTATTCTCATCTACTCACCGGATTTGTATGTGTACTTGGACTTCTGCTTGTGTGACTGAGTGTGTCTGCGCTCTCTGTATGTGTATATGTGTAATCTACAGCGCATTGCCTCCAAGGGTTCCAGCTTCACTCTATGCCACAGCGGAAACAGCCAATCTTGCAGGTGCCTGATTTGCCCCCATCAAAATGGCCTTGTCCCAAGATCCTCTCATCGGCCTCTAGACTCCATTTTCTTGCCTCTTGCGCTTTTTCACTCTCTTTCACGCACACGCTTACCCGTGCTGCCTGCCTCGATAAGTAGGAAACGCAAAACTCAACAGTAGAGTTAGCCCTCCATTTTTTTTCCTAAGCAACCAACCATCCATCCGCTGGTTCGCTTAACGCCACGACCCTAAGCTATAGAATCTCAACCAATGGTCATTTACCGCCAATCGCTGAGCCGCCTTCTGTGATACGGCTACCGGTTGTTTCGCCCCTAGAGGACAACTCTCAAAGAGAACATGACAGAGAAACCTCTATCACATAAGATTTGCTGCCCTTGCCCATTCTTTTCCACGATCAGCCACGTTCAGGTCACACAGGCTAAAAAAGGATAGGTCGATGGGATGACGGTAGTTTAGGAGTATAATGAGAATTGAGGGAATCACCAGATTTTTAGTTAGCGTGATTGCGTGCTAATAGATGCCGTGTACCTGAAGCTCTCAGTTTCGCATGTCGATAGCGGTATTTGCTATTGGCTTCAGGATATTCAGATGTTCAAATTCAGATACGGCAGTAAATCGTATAGGTACGGATCAGGGGCTTCGTCAGTTGCTATTCGTCATATGGGTATCGAACGATAGCCAATGATCAACAACTGCTACCACTGACTTTACTATCAGCTGAAGCTTTTGGGATGTTCCTATCGCTTGCACTGATTAATCTCTGGCAAGATTTCTGGTATTTGAAAGCTTCAAACAGCTTTTTCTCGGCTTACAGAGGCCACAATGTGCGTTTATCATGTTACAGTCGTCCCCATGTAACAGTCGTAACAGCTGACCCTCTTTATAACGAGGCCAATAAAATCGGACGAAAGACCTCGTTCTCACAGCGGATATCCGCTGTACGTATTGTTAGTTAGGTCCGGTTGGACCAGATGGTCAAATCAAGCAGCAGCTAAACCTTAACACTGTATGTGTAATATCGTATTCATTCACACAGTCTTCATTTTTAGGATCAGATTTTTCACGCCGTCGCTTTAATGCCTGGGTTAAATATCAACGGCCAATATTTGAGAATCGTCATAGATGTGCTGGGCACTACCTACTCTAAGTTCTCAAGTTTGCCATACTTAGCCAAGCTAGGCTCTAATTGTTAGATACATTTACATCGTACCACTCATAATATTAAGTGTATTGCACGTACTTCCTACAAATTTTAAGTGTTTGGCCATGTCAGTTTATTTTTGTTTAATTATCTCGATATTAAATTTGTGCCGGTTTGTGAATACGGTCTAACGGATTTCCATTGAAGCTGAGCATTTTTTAGCATTGACACATTCAATTATCTATAATCGAATCTGCCTTAAAGGGTTTTTGGAGTAAACGGAACTGATTCCAAAATAATTAGGTAGATATAACGGTACACCTTAGGCGACACTTAAATATCCCAGGGAACGCTAGTAGGTGGGATTCGGTTAAACGTCCGCCAGGCAACGGACGGATGGATAGATGTCAGACAGTTCCAGTTTTTCAAAAATTACACGGGGCAGCATCCCCCAGAGAGCTACTCACCACCCTGTGTTTCGGCAAGGGCCAACCCGTGAGGTCGGAGGTGCGGTGCAAACATTCGAATTGCAGTAACGGGGGAGATGCCTGGCATCAAAGGCGATAAGCTTCAATGAGAGTACAATTGTAAAACTGGAGGTGCGGCAGGACTCTAGATAATACTACAAAGGCTCGAAAACGCCCCGCTACCTGCCTTTGGCTGCCCCATCATACACTGCAAGAATGGCCGACCCGCCTCCCATAAGGCCTACTCTTGCATTGATAAGCACGAAGTTTATAGGTACCGCAGGGTGCCCAAAAGGTCGGATAAAACATAATTCTGAGGATGCCATGGTGCCAGGTGGCACCCGGACGGGACCGCATTGCGTCCGGAGGATTTCACTACCAAGGCCACTCCAGGCCAAGTACCTGTAGTTGAAAGCATCCGTCACTTTGTTGCTACAGAATGATGCAAAGCACTGATACGGTATCTCAAAACGACGAAGAGGCAGAAGAAGTGATGAAGAAATGAAAGACAACGAACGCTAGTAACGCGCCACCGGCGACGAAGCTTCCCATCGCACCTAAAACTGAAGAGGCTAGCACCAGGCCTCTTCAACACAGACGATGATTGGAAAAGTGGAGAAGATTTGGTTTAATCCGTTCAAATTGTGGGACTGAAAAAGGATCTGCTCCAGGAGAGCTCAGTAGCCTGCCCGCAGGGCCACTGGGGTGCCCCATGATCAGGAACTGAAAAGCTAGACGACCTCCTTGGGCTTCTCCGTAGGCGACATTGCCACCGTTCTTGAATGCTTTTGACCGGACGAAATATTCGACACGTGCGGTTCGTACCGAATCTCTGAGGCCTTTCACAGGGTCCAGGTTGCCCTGCTCAGGCGTGGTGACAAAACAGTGCGAAGGCCCTGGGGACCATGTCGGACTTCTTCCCGCACTTCCGAGAGGTGGCCAACAGAGTGCAGGCGGATTCGGTTGCAGTCCTGCGAAATAATGTGGAGGTCGAACTCGACGGGAAGACTCTCTCATCCCCCAAGGCAGTTAGGGTCTTAGTAGACAATTAGAGTTCATGTCGGAGAAGGCTGCTTACAAGGGACACACCGCCCTCGTGATTTTCATCACGGGAGGGTTGATATGAGACGGTGTTGCGCCTGTTGTTCATGCCATTTCGTTGAAGCGGAATCCCGTAATGCACTACGTTATTGAAGCCTGCCAGAGGATGCAGAGGCCGGCTTGCGGATGTGAGGCTAAGACCGCGGCTACCGAAACGCTGTTCGATCGACCATCAAGGTCCAAACGACGGGTAGTAGGTTCTTTGCCACAAAGGTGCAGCAGCTTCCTCCGAGACCAGAATCACAAATACCTCAAAAGGGAAAGAAAAGGAGGTGGTATTCCATACAGTGAACGCAATCAGTGGGGCCTGCGGAGCCCTGGAAAAGAAAATCCAAGGAGCCGTGGCAGCTGTCATATCGGTTGTCGCACTGTAGGGAATTGACTCCATGGTGGACAAATAGCGAAAAGACGGTCAGGGCCCGGCTGGGGTCGTCCTTGGGAATCCCACTTAGCGCTCACGAACCTGATCTGACAATGGGACATCTTTGGCTAGGTTCGGCTGTACCCAGCTGCCAGCAGGAAACTGGTAGCGGCGAAGAATATGGGCATAGGAACCAAGACATGCCACCTCACACAGAGTGATTGAGGGTCGCTCGATTCTTCTACTACCAGGAGTTTGGGCACAGAGGTCTCGCCCGAAACTCTGCAGCCAAGAAAATCGTGCTTCATCTGCACCAAGGAAGACCATAAGGCTGAAGCGTACAAGGCAAGCGAGGCTGAATGTCTCACGTGCCAGGAAACGGGAGACCACGCAGTGAACTACAGCTGCCTGGCCTACCTGAAAGTCTTCGAGGGGGATCGCCAATGCAGGCACACCGGAGGTAGAAGAAAGGAAGTGGCTGAGAAATCAGTCACCCGCGGGGGAGACGGAACAAGCTGAGGAATCGGCTTCGTCGGACGGGACGGAAAAGAAGAAAAAGGCTCGTCGCACAAAATGGTGGACGTGGACGAGTTCACCAGCATCCATGCAGACGAGAAAGTTTAAAGTTATCCAGGCGAGAACCAACCGCACTCCTGTGGCACACGACATTCTCGGGCAGAGTATGCAGGAGAAGTCTATCGAGCTCTACCTCCTGTCTGAGCCGAAGGTCGGGTGTGTCCGACGGGGAAAGACACATATACGGATCCGGCAGCAGGCGCGGCTGTGTAGTGCACCGAGTAGGCACCCAACCTGGCTATAACGGGTAGCAATAGGCGTCTTTTACTCCTGCTAATTTATTCTAAGCTTTTCACTCGACCAGTTCCAGGTGTTCTTGGAGGCAATCCCGAGTAGCATCGCTCTACGTGAGGTAACAGGGTGATTATCACAGATGACTTCAATAGGGCAAAACGATCTACTTCTTGTGAACGGCCGACTTATTTCGACATTTATAAGGAGGAAGCAGGAGTCGTACCTCAACTTTACCAACTTTGAATACGCGGAGATTAACACACTGTATCACTGCGAGATGTTCAAGCGAGCCGCGTTAAACGATCGCCGGCACATGACGTTCCAGGTTGAGGTGTTTCTCTTACCACCAAGCAACCTGAGCAAGCGATGGCAGGTGCGTTACCTTGAGTTGGGCTATCCGCCGAGTAGATGACGGCAGTCAAAATCTCCCAAATTTTGACGTCCGCTTGCGCGGGGGCAAACTCTCGGACGGATACACACCCGAGACCGAACTGTGGGTCCAAGTATTCGCGGACCGAAAAGATCAGAAATGCAGACCCTGGTGCGTGAGGCTACGTAGGACAGTTATGAGAAACTGGACGCGGCTAAGGAAAAGATACGCAAAAGTGTTATCTTGATTCCGGCCAAAGAGCTGCTTGCGGACAGCCAGTACCCGGCAATATGAAAGCGTGCGTTGCTAGTCTTAATCCCAAAACCGAGCAGGAGGTAAGAAACTATTTCCGTAAATGCGCCGAAAAAAGTCTTGGAACAGACTTTTGAAAAAAAGACTGAAGACCTTGAAAATGAGGCCTTCTCCTGGATGTCAAGAACGTGTTTGACTCCACAAGCTGGAAGGTTCTAATGGAGGCGCTACGCAGGAAAGGGATATCGTATCCCCAGGAATGCTCGCTCGTTCATAACTGTACAGACGTGCAAGATGACGGCAGGGGTTCCGCAAAATTCGACCCTTAGACCGGTCTGTCGTGTCTGTCCTATGACGGTGTACTGGAACTCTAAATGTTTTTAAAGGGCGGCGAACCTCCTACCTACGCGGATAATCTTGCGGTCGCGGTCTGGCGAAATAGTGTCATTAACATTCCGAATCTTGTGAAGAGAACAGGGAACGGGAGTTCAGCAGGTTTGTGAGTCTGCGCACCAGCCACTCTCTGTTGGCAGTGGCGCATGAGCATCAAGCGTTTATTTAAACCCCCTTCAAAAAAGAGAGAACGCCAGTAAGAGCACTCTATTTTATCGCCCTATTGTTGAATTCCATTGTGGATTTCTCCTTCGTGCATCTGCTGTTCACCTATTTGGATATTTGCAGTACAGTATTCGCCCGAATTAAACCGCGTACCGTTGAAATAATAACTCAAAAAATCAGGCAATCTCGAGAGTCGAATTGAAAAGGTTTCATCTATGTCACTCAAAGGGTTATATTGGTATGCAAGAACTAACTATATTATGAATACCTTTATAAAACCGATTGTACGATTCTGGTATTTTTTGTCATAGCACATACGTAAAAACAAATGGTTTATTTCGTTTTGCCCAGGTACACTAATTTGATACTGAGCCTATTGTATCGTTTTAGTTCAAAAATAACTGTATTATTGGTAAATTCAGCATGCAACCTAAAAGAAAATATTAAGTTGGTTCAACAGAAATTTTCTGCAGAGCTGCAGTTCCTCTCACTTTGGTCTTTCTACCCATGAGATAACCGTTCGGAATAAAATCTACCTTGCAGGTGTACGTTTAGGCGTATATAGCAGACTCAAGCTATCTAGTTCACCTTCTGGGTAGCTTAGAAGGGAGGGTAAGAAGCAACCTGCTTGCTCTGTAGCTGAGTTGTGGCATTCTTGTCCCTTAATGCCAATTCTCAGCGAATAATACGCGAGCGAAGAGCTCCAGCAATAATAAATATTGTATTTCTCGATCCCAAAATCAATTAGCTCATTCTCGCAAATCGCTTTGTGATATTGTAGCACGATTCTGGCTACCATTTATCGACTATGTAAAACAGAGTAATATATACACGATTATCTAACTCATTAGAACTGAAATGTGACGCAGCTGGCGAATATCATTTGTTGAATAGCTAGAGTCTGAAAGCACTACGTCAGCCCTGTAACCTTGTAGCTCTCTATAGAGTACACTTTAAAACGAGATATAGCAGAAGCCGTTTCTGAACAAAATATTGCGCATAGGTACCGCTGTTTCTATTAAGACTGCGACGAAAATCTACATCTTGAAAATGAAGCTTTTTATTGCCATCTAACGACCGTTTTTAGACATGTGGTTGCCACCCCATCTATGGATCCGAAAAAGATGGATAGTGCAAACTGGTTGAATTATACGACAGAATCGGCAAGGGGACTAATAAACATATAGGATTGCGTTGGCTAATTTGGGTGCTAAAACAACATCAAACATTCCTGAGGTAGATTGCTGACATCCTCAGCTCCAACTCGAACGGACAATAAAAAACGCTCTTCTTCAAGATATTTCCCCCAAAGGAAAAAACTCACCTGCCACTGTGTGTGGTAATTTATAGTATGCTATGAGACACCCTAGTTTTGATACGTGACTCTGAAAAATTGCAGTGGCTTTTTTGATGATCAGTTTTTCGAACCCTTTTATTGTCGATAATGAAAGCAAAAGGGATCTATTCACTTCGAGATAAAATTACATCTTGCTTTTATAAGGCTGCCCGCAGGTGTATGAAAAATAATTTATCTTCGCTCTATTTTATCCAAAAAGCGTATAAAATGTCTACGTCTTATATTAAGCTTATAAGACAGAATAAAAAAAGCATAACTTATGATGATAAACAAGCGTACGATGTACCGACACAAACAAACCTAGTTAAAGCGATGTTCATCATTAACGGGTATATTGCCAATTACGGCGCTTTAAGTTGGGCTAGGAAGAGAGCGACAAACTTTATTTAGGAAACACGCAAATTGAGCACTAAGCTGATTGGGTTTGGCAGTATAATGAGTTGTTTCGACAGCTAAGCTTGTACCCATCACTTCTCGTAAACCATCTCATTGAGTTTCTTGCAAGAATAATTTGCCATCTCTCGTCCTTCCCTATAGCATCGCGTAATTCTAGAGCATACGCTTTGATCAGATGCAAAAGTTGTGTCCATCGTCAAAATTGAGATATATTCTTGCTATCCGCATGCGCGACAATTCTTCACACTCTCTTGTGAGACTTACGCCTTGCGCCGCAATTTTTGTACTTACACTAACAAAGCACAACTAAAGCCTTAGTTATTCCTGTTTCCATTTGGCTAACATTCCTCTTTTATTTGTAGCGTATGTAATCATTACATCATATGGTACCCCAAGCACATTCGCTGGAGCTGGACTTGCTTAATAGCTCATTTGAATTGCCATTGGTAATTTCCATTTTCAACTCATATCGTAACACGCGTTCTAATTTAGAGTTTCAGTACACTCAAATGAAGCCTTTATTTTCGATCTTCTTCTCTGATTCTTACAATGCATCTCCATCAAGTATCTTCTACATAGGGAGACACCGGCGAACGCGAGGTGGCGCCTGATTGTCTCATAGACTCTTTTTCTCGTTTGAATGATTATATTAAGAACAGATCGCTTGCCTTAAGGCATAAACTGATCTTCAATGATAAACCAAATACTTGATGTGGCTGACTAATCTAGTATTTATCACGTTTAATATTAGCTACAAGCACAGCAAATGCTATTTACGTTGAAGACTGGCTCCTGTTGACCGCCTTTGACCAGGCAAGATCTGGATAAATACCTAGGCTGTCGACGTCGGCGTCGTTTCGACAGAACATAGTCGACGTGAAGGCTTAATCAACAATATTCAATAGTTATTGCAGCTTTTCGGATAGTAACAATCAGTACGAACAATTACTAGTATGGTGTAATTCCGGTGTCGTAATCCATGTGACGTGTTGCTCTAACGTCGTTAATCGTACGCGGTCAGACGGCTTGATACGTTGTGAGGACCAGTTCCGAGTGTGAAGCTAGAAGAATCTTCAAAGATCTCCGACTGCTTTGTGCTATTGGTTTATGTTTAGTGGCAGTCTATATCATTTGTAGACATTCTACGTACGTCCCGCTTACGTTGATCCTTGAGCGATTTCGGCAAGATGAGGCTGTTTGTAAACCTGTGCCCAGTTTATAAACGAAAAAATAGGAGTGGACCTCGAAGTAAATGGTCTGTTTTCCCTACGTTGATATTTACAAACGATTTAAAAAAGTGATCGCTGTGGAAATATATGAAAATGCAAATGTAAGATCCGCTTCGCCATGAGCAATTTATTTATTAATAAAAGTATACCCATCGGCTTCGTATATTTCGACCTCCGGCACGTGAATGACTACACACGCGAAACTACTCGTTGTATCTCTCAGTGCACAAGTTATGTCAAGCTACCCATAGGATACAGAATTTAAACGAATGTATGTTCTGTGTATCGATTCATCAAAATACATAAGGTATACACACTAAAATACCGCAGGGGGCACAGCTATGAAGCAATGCCGATAAACATGCTTCAAGAAACATTTGATAACCCTGTTGTGGTCTAATAGACTTGGCGGCAAACATCTGTCAACAATAATGATGTTTTACATGTCGACAACTCTAACTCTATTTATGGTTATATATTTTGAACTAGGAAGCTGAACCTGGTAACAACCTGCAACTAGATGCGGCTCTTTTGCTCTTAGGATCCTAGTTTATAAGTTAATTGTATAAATAATACTTTTTTAACACTTATACTGTTCTGCTTACTGCTATGGAGCACGTGTGAATACTGCAAAAAAAACTTTGATTGTAAAAATGCATTAAAGATTCATTAGACGGGAGATCTTTTGGCGCAATCCAAATGTGTGTGATGTCGAGTGGGTCGATATCGGCAAGTCGATATGTGGTATTATTTAAAAGTGTTCAAAAACATTTTTAAATATCCTTCAGGAACTTCTGGTATAAGAAATCATTGTGCACATAATCATACGAGTTAAAATAAATAACCAGGTTAAGATGATTACCAAAAAGTAAATTTTAAATGGCATGTTTGCATAGCGGTACACACGACTGACTCCTTACTAGAACGTGTTTGCCCTGTGGTACCTCACAATAATTTTGATCAATTTTTCTGACCAAAAATTCCTGTTAAAACGTGTGTAACTGTATATTCTATCAACTGCCGTGCTTGTGGTTCTATGCGCCAATTAGGATCTCAAATGTGTGCTCGTATCCCTCATGTTGTATAGCAGGATGTCCCCGACTGTAAACATATAAAAGTGTCGTCGTAATACGCTGCACATCGTAGAACGTTTTAGTGTGTTATACTTGACGCATCTGTGTCTAAAATTCTATTAGAGGCACAGAAACGATAAAAAGCTTATTATGCTAGCTTATAAATGCAAATTCTGATAAGCAAATCGTAGAAGCAGTAAAGAACCAAATTCCAGAGGATTATCTCATGGAAACCCTATTTGTTTGTTCATAAATAATAAATATAATATAATGAAGCAGATTTATTTAATCGTAATATGATTATCCAAACATCCATAATGAAAAATTAATGCATGAGACCGAACCATATTGCTTAAGGACCTTTAAAAGGTAAGTGTTAGGTTAATTACCCTTTACACTCTTTCCACAAATTACAATCGTCGTGCCAGGCTTTAAAGTTCGACGTGTGCTGGTCATTGGGTTGACTTTTAGAGGCAATTAGCTAGATGTAAAGTGACTGTATAAGTGTCTATAAATGAGATTATAGATCTTTGAAATCGAATTTTGATATAACTATTTTCTTCAGTGGCTGGTCAAGTGCTTGGTGAGTCAGGCACACTGATCGTTGTTTTTGCCCAATTGTGTTGGATCCGAAACCATCGACTCTCCTCCTTATCTAAAATTCGATCGTCGCCATTCAGTTTAAACGGCTGAATGACAGCGCGTTCGTTGTTCAAGCGGTGAGGGAAAAAGGAACCTGGACAACGGCTAGAGTTACTGATACAGTGGGACCCCTGCGGAAACCTCGAAAGTATGCGATAGCAAACTCGAAACTTTGTATTCCAACTCTCGCAGTTTGGGCGTTGTTCTCACTGAAAAGGCAAGTAGCCCCGAGCGAAGATGGAAGCCGCACTTCGCCTCACGGCAACGAAATGAGTTAGCTGCTCAAAGGGCGGCATCTGCAGCATGCTGCCGCAAATGCTGACTGACCTGTATAGGATTTTCATGCTTGCTGCAGGGCATCGGTGCATTCCCTCTTACGTCTCCATGTAAAGGACATTTAGCGGATACTTTACCCGCTTGCCAGTATTCATAGTTTCTAGGTTCTGGCTTTCATCTGAAATTACATGTGGAACTTTTCTTGTTTGTTTCGCCCTACCATTTAGAGAAAAAGCAAGGTATCTACAATGTTCACAAATTTAACCTCAGATGGTCATAAAGAGAAGCGCATCAATTAGTACCTATCAAAAAAATACAATTTTCGCTATTATAATGTATATGCCAATTTTCGATCACTGGATACGAGTATCGATTATATTACTGCAGGTAATAGCGAAGGGTCCCTTGTCATCTTTTCAGCGCTCCGTTTTACTTTGTTATTTTTTCATAGTTGTCATGGTTAATACCACCGAAAAAATCCTTCTTTTGGACAAAGCCTGTTCTATCGATGGTCCCAATGTTGGTTAGACGGTATAATTGAGACAGTTTTATTTGTATTAGTGACCGTACCGGCTAATTAAGTGGCTCAGTGGCATCGGCTTAGTGTGGAAAATCTATCTTTAAGTTTTTCAGTAACTTAAATACTTTTGGGGTTGACCATCAGCCAACGTTTAACGTCCACGGTAGCGTTTTCTGCATTACTTCGCAAGACAAACCTTATAATTATATATTCGAACCCGTGTGCCTGCGTGTCTTCGGCGGTCCCAAAATGCACGCAAATTCACCAAGCCATCGAGCTTGACTTTCAGTAACTTGTTATGTACTGAATAAGATAGACGCGATACCAGTATCGCAGAAGGGTCCCCTTTATGTCAGAAGTAAGTTAAATTCTTACTGGGCTTCGGTATTTTAGACCTAATGTCAATAAGTTGGACGGGTATACAGAAACGTGTTCTCAGAAAGTCAACTTGAATTTTCCTCAGATACAGGAAAGTACTTTATTGTTCACAAATGTCGTTCCGTAGAACCCGGTCTAAGTATTTTCAGGTGAATATTTCTAAATTTTGTAGTTTTCTAACCTATCGTGTGACTTAGATAAGATGAAGTTTGTACTGCGTCGTTTTTCAGAATCATCTCAGGCTTGTACCAAACTTCATTACACAAAAATTAGGGAAGGCAGTGTTCTTCATTCGCTGTGGGTATTTTCTGCCAGCAGAAAAACTGTGATTCTCAACTTACGCTAATCTTCTATCAAACTTGGTAGATGATCTTAGTATAGTAGGAAGAGTGACTTTTTTCAAGAAAGTTATAAAAGCGAGAGTTATATTGCTATGAAGAAAACGGTGATCACACGCGGTCGAAACTGGGGTGGCATCTCAGGCCAACGTGTCCTGTTTCGCCACCTCGGTGCAATTTTATATATATATATATATATATACACATTAGCTGTCGCAGAAAGTGTTCTTTGCGTTTTTCTTAAAAACGATTTCAGGTAAAGAGCAAGAAATATGAAAAGGTTATTTTCACGGCACATCTAGTGATATAATTCAATGTCTATTATCTCTGCTGGGTATTTAGATAGTGATACTTTGATTCTCTAAAGAAAGGGAGACCGGAAACCCAGGTATTTGGATAGAACGCCTAATTTCAAGTAAGCTTAAGTAGTATTTCACATTTTTCGTATAGCCTCTGTTTTTTTTAATATTCCCTTTCTTTCTACATATATTTATTGAACGAGATTTCAGAGTGCCTTAGTACTGAGCTCTCGCTCCCTAGCCTTCGGTACATTCTAGAAAACGTGAAAAATTCAGGTAAATCACTACCGCTACGGAAATACTAATACAACATTTATGACGATCTTAAGGGATGAAAAGCGGCCATGCAAACCTTTAGGCAGAGAGGCATGTGCTTAACTTTGCTTACGCCAATAATTTAATTTATTCAGAATAGCGCCCATTTCTCCGTCGGAGCATGTACGGAAGGTTTGAGAAGAGTGTACTTGTCACATAATTTGCCACCAGCGTTAGAGATTCCTTGTAGTGTAATTACGAACTACAAACAACACACTATATATATATATATATTTTTTAGGGCTGACTGTCAACAAACATTTAACGTCCACGGTAGCGCTTTCTACATTGCTTCGTAGGACGGACCCCATAAATATAAATGTGGAACGGCGGGGATCGAACCCGTGGACCTACGTGTCTGCTCTGGTCGCAAGGCGCACGCGAATGCGCAAAGCCATCGACCTCCGTGAGCACCATGCACGACTGAGACAACCCTCTATCTAAAGAGCTAAAGCCGTCCATATAACATACATATAAAGATATTTAAAAACTGTAAAATTAATGAAAAGCATTTTAATCTTAAAATTTTCCGAACAAGCTAACTTGAAAACAATTAAGATTTGCGAAACAGGTGTTAAGGTATTATATAGTTTCTTCTAAAAAGCTTTGCGAGATTTATAGAACTTGATTTCCGACTTTCTGGTTTCCGTTAATCTTTTCGTTAAGGAAAAGCCAAAGTTAGTACAAACATCTCCAAACCCAGACGAGCTATCAAAAATCTAATTTTACCAATGAAAAGACTGTCAAAAATCCATAATAACCCAAAACAACTACGTTTCATGTTGTGGCATTTTTAGTTCAAATTACTAGTTCTTTGAAATTAACTAGGTTTTGGACTCCCTGTCCAACAAAAAACTGAAAATTAATATTGATATCCAAAACCAGAGAAGCTGTCAAAAAGCTGACCTTAAAATGCCGGAGAAAACTACCCTCCATTACGTTATATATATATATATATATATATATATATATATATACTCGGCTACATATATATATATATA
>MNPL01000760.1:0-19067 GCA_002081605.1 Tropilaelaps mercedesae | reverse complement strand
ATATATATATATATATATGTAATAACAATAGTGCTGCGCAATTTCTCAATTTCACCATAGCGGCCGAACAAAAGGAAATCCACATGAAATTTAATCTCCTTTATTCAACCTTGAGACTACTGTTTACGTCTAGGACTAGCTATATGAGTTCTAGAACGTGTCGTTTCACTGTTGATATTCACAATTAGATACCCGAATGAGAAAAGACGTGCTCACCTAATGTCTTGCGAATATTTATGAAATAGTAATGGGACATGTCCAGAAGTACAGGAAATAACTAGAATCAAAGGCCTGCAGCGGTGCTACGAGGGTGGTATACAAAAGGTTACGAATAGGACAGCCGCAAAGCTCCTCAATAATTGCACGTTCAGTATTTAGAAGGATTTACGAAAGAAGTTAAGTGAATAATGAGCGAAAGCAGACCCGTAAATATACCAAATTGAGAATTGGGGTTTTTAATTTCCCTTGTACATTAAAATATTTTGGTTCTAAACAGCTTAATTTTGAACCAAAAATTAGATCAAAAACACTTCCCGTCGTAGTCCACATTTCCGCTTGCATATCGGTGACACGTTCTGTCTATATTTTCTACTTAACCCCCAATGTTAATAGCAATGCGTTGTATAATCTGAATCCCTCTCCGCAACTTAAAATGTACTGTGGCCAGAAAATGTTCACACCAGCGTGTGATGTGTGGATAGTAAACTTCTATCAAAATAAAAATATCGCATCGCCACGTAATTCGTGGGCTGTGCAGACGTAAGACACAGTCAGCAACAATTTTTAAACAATTAGCTGTGCATAAAAGCAACTGCTAATGCCGCACTGTAGATATTAATAAGAAAAAGATAAATGTATTAAAGCATTTGTCAAAATCATATTAGGAACAACCACATGGCCTTTGTTGAAAGGTGGTTCCAGAACACCTAAAAAACGCTAACTGTAGTTTCTACTCTGCCAGCATTACTTTCAATAGCATTTGCCAAAAACAATAATTGGCTTTTTTCGCGTCGGCCTAGATGAATTTTCAGCGGCGGCCAATCGATAAAAAAAAATATCGAACAAAAGGTAACCAGGACCAGATGATCGCCGGTAACGTCGTGGGAACACACTAAGAATTTCTGTAGGCGACAACAAAAAACGCTTACAATACTCCCTTTGGCTGCTGATCCATCTATGGGCAAGACGTTGTGGGCTGCAACCACGGCAATAATTGGCCTCACTAGATGCTCGTAAACAAATCGACTTCAACTCCAGGGTCCACGAGGCGACAGGGGGTTATCTACACGGCGACAAGTATGAGGTCAGACCCTGATGCAACGGATTGGCTTAGGCCAACGCCTGACATTGAAAGTCAGCACTAAAGCGATTGTCAATTCAACCGGTGCCCACTTACGCTACGTATGTTTGTTGTATGGAGCGCAACGCCACCAGGAAGGGCGCAGTTTTCAATCCCAAAAAAAAGCAAAATATCCCCAAGAAGGGCTCCTCCGTTTGGCGGCCCGTGCGGAACTGCTCGTCGATTGAGCTGGCTGTTTCCCATACTAGTTGCTCCCCACAGTCGCCAAGGTTGACTAACGTTGACTATATTAGTTGGGCAAATACACACCGAAATAACACTTCTCTCTTGTAATCAGTCGTGGCTGTCGCACATTTCGAATGATAGACGCACTACAAGCCGCCACCATAATGAAGGTACGATGGCACCGCACTCCACAGTATGCCTTTTCGTAGTCCTGCTAACGAGGATGTCTAAGCCTGAAACGGCCGGCTCCATGTATGTCGAGTGCTTTAAGCTCGACTGCACTGCGTTCGTAAATTGTTCACTGAGTCGCTCTTTGGCCCGATGGAACACAACAATCGCTGAGTGACAATTAGCGAAAATATGATTATGCACTTTTTAGACGCCTGGGCTGAGCGCTGTTGTCTGTCGCGTTTGTTTTGTGTCGAGCAAACATCAGTTCCGTGCTAAAATGTAACGGATATTGTTGGAAAAGCACGAATTCATTTGAATTGCCTCTGAGATGTTCGCGATTAGATCTACTAGTGCGGCAGTTCATAGGCCTAAACGACCATACGAATTTCTGATACTGTATGGAGTTAGTTCTTCGTCGAGGGTCTTTACCGTAATGCTGAAGCTGGCATTCATAAATTTTTATTCCTATAAAGAACGCTTAACGTTGACGTGTATAATTCTTTCTGAAAATGAGAGCTCTGTGAAAACAATGAAGTCCGTTCTTTCAAAGCGTTTGGTCATCTTTAGAGTCACCCAATGGGGATATTTAACATTTTTCGTTGGTGGGACACACTCATACTATTCTCTTTATTCTGCAGACATTCACAGCATATACAGCTTTACTTTTGGTAAGCACTGACCCCGTCAAAGCCGGATTCGGGGGTGGACACTCGAACTCTGTCCGCAAACAAGACGTAAGTTGAATTATTAAAACTTATGTGCCACGTGCCGATAAAACGTACACCCCAACCTTGATTAGCCTATATTAACACATCAGAACACATTTGCTTACCAGCCCTACGGCAACTACGCTTTCTCGTACGATATCGCTAATGGACACGCCGCTAGGAACGGTCGGACAGAGCACGGAGGCCGTCATGGCGTTGTAGGCTCATACTACATAAGGGACATCGATGGACGCCACAGAACTGTGCACTACATCGCTGACAAAGCCGGGTTCCGCGCACAGATACATACAAACGAGCCCGGAACTAAGGTTTGTCGCAATCAACGCTTATATTTTTTTGTATATTCTAATGAATATTCTCCGCCAGTGCTAAAATAGGCCTGGCAAAGTCAGTACGAATAAGTGTGTAGAACTTACCGGGTTCTCGATTAATTTCACCCGATAATAGAAACAATAATTATGGAATAGGGACTGGCTTTATACGGTATGCATACCTGCACCATTCATGTCGTCTCGGACACTTATACGCCAGCATTTCAATACTCTTTTCAGACCTCATACGCCGCTGCGGCTGCCTACTCGTCAGCGAATGGGAAAACGGCTTCGGCCGGAGGCTTTCACGGCTTTGACCACTTTGTCGGACATGGACCCACCGGTTATGGGCATGGTCAGGGTCACGAAGGTTATGGACACACAATCTCATACGGCACTCACGAAGTCGGTGGTCCCATCTACAGTGCTCACGGTGGAATCGAGCACGGACTGGCGGCATACGGCCACTCTATTTCTCACACGCACCATGGCTTTTCCATGGAGGATTTCATGGATATTTATACGGGTAGAACATAGAGATACTGGAGATTCGAATACGCAGGGCAAGCTTCTGGGCACGGTACACCCATCAGGGTCATTAAGATAGATTTTTTTGCAAATCTATTTTTAAGTCGTGCTGTTCTTTGCTCTCAGTACTCTATCGCCTAGGTATCACACCATATCTTATGAGCCTTAAAGGGAAATTCTCGCAAGGTATGCTAAAATCATACTCCTCTTTCCTCAAATATCCAAATATCCATTTCCTCAACTTTACTGGAGCGCCACCTTAGATGCGGCCTACGACGACACTGTGTACTGTATATATTACAGTGTGGTGCTGCGAAACACAATAATTACATATGCCGAAAATAAATTATGTTAGAAATATTGACTCAAGTGTTGTTGTGTGCTGAGCCAACACTGGGGTAAGGATCGATTTCGTGGTAGAAAGTGCCAGTTATTAACTCAGTAACGGGGCGAGAACATATCTTCTTCAATCTATGGATGCTGTATTAAATATTTATAATAGAAGATTAAGTTTTAAAAAATGCCTTTGAATGGAGGACATGATGCATAATTTGCATATTAACAAGCAGGCATACGAAAGTAGACGTTATCTTCATGCATGTTTAACTTGGTTGTTTTATGCACTTCGTAGTGCAGCTGCTTCACAAGGTTCATTTAGTCTGTCAGCCCTGTAAAAATCAGTTGTTTTTCCTTGAAGGCTTCGCTTCAACTCCATCAACTAGCACGTTTCCATATGTTTTGGTCAAAGTTACCAAGATTTTGAAACGATACGCGCTAGCTATTTATGGCCGCAAGACAGAGACCTCGTTGTTTAGGACACCCCAAAAGCATGATATTAAGCAAAATATTAGGAAAAATTAGTAATCGGCCAAGAATTCACTTGCTGGCGTTCTTATAATGTTGCACTTTTTCCGCATTGATAGGATAGGTGTACTTCATCCTTCTAACCTTCAAGTTGCTGAAGTGTGTTGTCACCAAAGACTATTTTCTTCCTGTCACAACCAGAGTGAATATGACGACCTGTCATGTGGCGGTATTTGTTAGCCCATTTAGATAACGTTTGTCAGCGGTCTAGGGCTCTCTGCACGAGAACTTGAGTATTTTACGATTGCAGTTCCATGAATAGATTTTGAGCTTGAGCTTTATTAGAAAGCAGTGAAAAACAAATATTATTAGTATTTTGCTTTTACTTGTACTAAGCGGGTAGTTGTAGCCGATTCTACAGATTTTGCAATGACATGACAAAAAGAAAGCGCGCAATCTGTGAGTATAAACGTCATTTGCTTTAACGCTTTTTCTTGATTGTCTGGTTTTAGCAAAAATAAACCACCTCCGCACATTCATCTTAGCTGAGCCATCACTAATGCTGTTAAAATATAAGTTACTACGTTATCAAATGCTTTAGCCTTGATAAAATGACGCCAATGCTATTGCATATGTAACACACTAAAACTCAAGACGACTCCACCTGGCAGAGACCAGGCGTGACAACAAGCCATATAAAACAGTTAAGCTTACTAGGTGAATGCTTATTCGGATCCAGTTGTATTTATAAGCCAAAACCAACGTTCGTTTTTAAGTTTCCATGAGTTGAAAAACGCTAAAGTTTGTCTCTTTCACGAACATTTATAGTAAGCAATTGCCTGAGATTAAGTCGCCGGTAAGACACAACGGGATACTTATTGGACGTAATATACACTCTTCTAAGTTTAATCTTTATAAAGCTAACATGAACCGTCCGTAGAACTAGACAAACTCTAGTGTAAATAAAATTTTTAAATAGCCTGTTGCTGTCGATCTATATTGCTAAGTAATTCTTCAAGCCAATGACTTACACATTTTGCTGTGTAAATGAACTTTGTCTTAGCTTTGTTGAACTAACTGTTTCTATTACCCATTCAGTGCGCAATGATGTATACAGAAAGTGAAATTTTTCATAAATTTCTGCTATAAAAAATACTTGTAGAGATACAGTGAAATAACTTGTCACTAGGCCTTCTATATTGTGTGAAGATTGGCACGAAAAGCGCAGGGACGTTTCGTGTTCTCTGTTGTCATCTGCCCACGTGAAAGTGTTGAATATTGCGTGCGCCTTGATTAAATCAAAACGTATTGTACGAGAGTCTCGGCAAGAAATCCAGGTGTCGGGAATATAATTGGGATGAACAAAGATGAATCTTTGTGGGCCTGATCGAGTTGCCCCAAAACCCCTGGACTCTATCTAGTAATGGAGCCAGTTCTCTAACAGTCAGAGCATAAAAATCGGCCATCAGTCCACCATCGGCCACACCACTAATTCTCTATTAGCGAGCCTTGGCCCTCAAAAGCCCCACGTACAAACACTCACGACCACACAAGTCACCCGTTACGACGCACATCTCCTTGAGGTCTCATCGTAACAGCGGCCGACGGTCGCTATTACTTCCTAGCGTACGCAGCTGCAGCTAATTAGCCTTCACGTCGGGTCGTCGTCTCGGGTTAATGTCAATCTACAAAAAATTAATCAAGTGTATCCGGAATGATTCATCACAAAACCTATCTTGGCGTTCCTACCATAACCGTAAGACATTCAATAGAAAATTTGTTACCATCTTTTCTTTGCACTTGGATAGTCGTGGCGTCGAAAAATGCGTTCATTTTTTTCGTTTCGACGTCGATCTGTCGAAATTGATTTAACCTAACGCGACCAACGAACCGGAGACAGAACTGAGCGTGGAGGCGTGCCAGACCGTGGGTTCGCTTTGGCTTAAACGTCTATGTCTGGCTCCTGGTACACTCAAGCAAAAAACGCACAGTAATTCAAAGAAAAGCTACGGCCGGGCAAACAAGCACGAAACATTCATAAAAACAAATAGAACAGAATATAGCTTTGCGCCCGTCACTTCGGAGAAGAATTCTGCCACTGCCTGTGGTTTACGACGCATGGTACATGCAAGCAGCCTGCCCGGCCGCGTTTCTCAAACGAAGAAACGCCACAGCTCGCTGTTAACACTCAAGGCTGCAACGCAACTATATTAGTGCAACACACCAAGAACCAAACACCCATTCGCATAGCAGTGCCTGGGAAGTTAGTGGTTTACCACGTTTAGGGACAGCAGAATTACCTCTTCGAATCGCGAGCCTGTGTGCTACTTGGATTAGCGACTTTCCAACAATATTCGTTCACAGAGCACGCCAACTCCTCAGCCATGATGAAGGTATGGTTACGTATGACGTTTTATCGTACCACGTCGAGGTGGCTGGAAGCACGTCGGAGCATTTGCAAGGTCACGTCCTCGATGACCTCACTGCGTACTACGGTTAATCAAGTACAAGCCACAAAGTACAGATAGCAGAGTTAGCTTTTGTCGACCCCCAATGATATACATTCTGCCGCAGTTGCGTACGAAACAGCCTAGGTTGGATGAATAGTTGATCTGAAAAACGTAAAAATGGCTAGCTTTACCTTTGTTGAAGGTAATGCAAATATTGGCCATTCATCGGGCTGATTTTTCTCTAGACACACTTTAGTCCATTGATGCTGCTAGTTAAATAAATACGAGTTAATGTCAAAGCCGTAAGGTATGCGCAGTCAGCAGCGTCGACGAAAGATAACCGAGAAACTATTTAATATCTCATTGTGTCTGTACTGTGAACCGAGGACCCTTACGCGACTGTTTTGCCAGTCCATTACAAACACTTTGGGCGATATAACTCTGAGCGTGAGTCAGCTACGCGTGCGCGTATCTTGTTGACATAGATAACTCGTAGACTCGTAACACAGCAGTTGAAGATTCTCAGCTTCGCGGACAACATATCTCGCGTAATGCACTTTCTTTTGTTAAAACGTATTTTTAATATAGTTAATAACGTATATTTCAAATAGGTCCTCTTCGCATCCGCGGTCGTTCTAGCTGCCCTGACGACAGTTCATTCCGGATACGCCGGAGGTCACTCGAACTCTGTTCGCAAACAAGACGTAAGTTAAAGCGTCCGTTTTAGCAAAAATGCTAAAATGTCCGGCAACCCGGCCCATCTCACGCTCGAAACCGCTTCTCGCATTACGGCAAAGACACTTAAAGCGCTCAAAGCTTTAAGGCACACGAAAAGCCTCTGTCACAAATGAGCATTGTACCAGCGACCTGCAATTGGCCAACGTACGGTAGGATGGAATTCACTATCTGCCTAGCAGTCTACTGCTCCTAATTAGTTTTTAAGTAGTAGGCACGGCCTTGCCATCAGTCGACTCAAGCGAGCAATTTACTTATAATCGGCGTCGATTCATTCGTCTTTGGCGATAACTTTTGCATGGTTTCCACGTGAATCATTAGCTCTGGAAAGTGCTAACAAACTTCGCTTTAGCGCTTTAGCTAGCTGTGCACTGACGATCTCGTTTGGCGTAATTTCGCCCATCGCGAACCAACCCTAGCTCTTTTGAACGAGCAGTGACGAACTAACACCATGTGGATTTTCATCTGCAGGACTACGGCAACTTCGCATTCTCATACGATATCGCCAACGGCCATGGAGCAACCAACGGTCGCAAAGAGTCTGGCGGACCTCATGGTGTCGCGGGTTCGTATTATATCGCTGATGTGGATGGCCGCCACAGGGCGGTGCACTACGTAGCTGACAAGGCTGGATTCCGTGCGCAAATCAAAACGAATGAGCCAGGAACAAAGGTTAGTGTAGCACGAATATCACAATACGTCTCGTCATATTTGCGTAGAGGCCAAGCCTTGAGCCTTCAAGCTTGAGATGCAGTGAGTACAAATTAGGTCAATCGAAAGTTTCTTTCATTCGAAAGAAATTCTTCAATCGAAAGTTGGTCAAAAAGGTGGAAGGCGTAATATACAGTCCTTTTTTAGAGAGTGAATCTGATTCACGGCTATCTGGATTAACTTTAGATTAGATTTGGATTCGTTTCTCTCAAGCGAAATGCTACAGACATTCAGAACTATGGCATGGTTATTACTGTAAATTTTTGCATTAAATATTTATGTGCCACGATTTATAATAAATTATTAGCCTTCTGTTTAATTCGCATGCAAGGTCAAAATCGCATGGTGATGATTGAACTGAATTTTTAACAGCCTCATGAAACATGAAACTTCTTCAATTAAGGCCATAGAATCTGTTGTTTTTGAGATATACATATCTGTATTAACGGAACTAACTACAGGTACATTTTTAAATTGTATGGAATATTTGCCTAAAACGGAGAATTTTATTGATTTGATTGGGAATTACAGCTTCTACACTGCTTCGCTAAATATCTGTATGAAAAAAATCATTTGAAACATTTCTGTATATCCGCTTGAGCAACTTGAACTAATAGTTAGATATAAATATTTATTATTGCGATTTACTGCGAAAAAACATTAATTCTCAACAATGTCAGTGGCTAGACGTACATCGAGTGAAGCTAAGCCTCTCGGAAAAATGCACAGTTTCGAAGGTTGGCCGGCGATCGCTACAAAAAAACGGCATCTTCTTGATCGCATGCAGACGTATTCGAAGACAAAGAGGCTTTCATGAGCCTTTTTGATCATATTACATGCTACCATCCGATCATGGTATTCCACAGACGTCCTACGCCGCTGCAGCGGCCTACTCGTCGGCGAATGGAAAGGCAGCTCCTTCCGGAGGCCTTCACGGCGCTGCTCATTACGCCGGTCCTGTTTTCGCTAAGGCTCCTCTCGCCTATGGACACGGCCCGATCGGTTACGGTCACGGAGGACATGGGCACGCCATCTCCTATGGCACTCACGGAGTTGCTGGCCCTGTTTACGGTAGCCACGGTGCTGGATTTGGTTATGGTATTGGTCATGCAGGTCACCACGGTCATTTGTACGGATAAGCAGGCCATACTGTTTGGTCGGAGATAACGTAGCGGACGCGAAAGCGTATGTAAACGATGAAAATGTTCACTTTATCTTTCCGCTATTCCTGTCGACCCTGTGTAAATAACGTGCTGTTAGCTAGGGACAAGAACAAACGTATAAATATGAATGCGCCCAATTCGTGAGGCTAACGCCCACCATTGGGCCCCTGCCATACTATGTATAGGGTTAGAGTCACGTAAGCAGCCGACGTTCTTTGCTACCTGACCATAAATCTGATGCATTCGAGAATCATACGACTTGCTTTCAGAAGCTAGTTACTTACTTTTGGTATTCTTGAACTTCTGTTATCGCTTTGTCAAATACAGCATTCAATATATCAGTGACAGAGCAATACTTCCTATTAATGTTACATTAGGACGGTGGTAAATAAAGTAATTTTAATCATTTCCTTGGAAATAGTGTGTACTCACTGTTAAGCTTAGCTGAGTGATGTCGTAAATAGATTCATTCTAAGCGTGATTTGCGTTCAGGCATAAAGATGATTGTCTCAACATGACAACTTGTTCTGGGGATGACACATCTAGTACAACAAGCAGCTTGCATTAAGAAACGTTATCGTACTGTGGAGCTAATTCGCAATAATATTCAGTTTGGAATTACGTTAAATTGTTAGAATTTGTATGTATCATTTTCAAGTACTTTTTGAAGCGTATTAAAAAATGTTCGAACAGGGTGTGGTTAAAAAAACGTGTGTAAGGGTCAGCTAAAAGAGTTTTTTCAATGTCTGACATTATGTATAGTACTGATACATATTTGAAAATATTACTTGGTCAAAAAGAAGGTAAAAGCTACGTTTTGCTCTCGATTCTTTCAAGTAGTCCGGTTTAGGTATAAACACCATTGTATTAAGCTCTCATACAAATGGGAAAATGCTACGCTTAATAGGTAAAGTAAGAATTAAACATCATACGCTTTGCTAGCAGGATACGTCCACTTTTTGCTGATATCTGAGAAGCATACACTAAAAGGATTATAGAGGAATCCATCCCTGAGAATAACTTCCCACAAGCGGGAAAAAAGCTTTCTTCTTCGGCTTTTTTCCACATCAGTCTACTACTCAACGTTGAATGCTGAAACGTTGGTGAAGAGATGAGGTTTTCCTTGATGCTGAACACTGACGGTTCTGGCAAGCATACACATGTGCCCTTTTATCAGCATACTAGTAACAAAAATTTTAACATACAAATTGTGAATGTTCTTCATGTGAAATTTAATCGACCTGAGATGTTTAGGATATATAATTAATTTACCTGTTTTTTTGCAAACGCTATTTCCTTTTCAACACACGTTCGCTGCATTTTGCGAGTAGCTTTACTAAATCGCATTTGTGTGTAATGCGTCGCCTCAGCTCTGTAGTTCCTGAACAGTCGCAGACTCACCTTTTCTTTTATTTGGGATGTCCCAAAATTAGCCTTTGTGCCAAGTTCCATATTCTTGCCTTCCTTTCGTTTTTCTTGCTCAGAATAGCTCCAGTATCTGAGGCAGACGAGAGCATTTTCGCTAAGTTGGTGCGTGAAAAAATCTCTGGAATGTATTACACCGGCGCTCAGGATGAACTGAAATTCTGCATGTTTTCTTTTCCTCTAGCAAGACTACAGTTGTATTCTTCGGTGGTATTTTTCTACAATGTTGTCCATGCTGATATAATAATGTTGATTAGCAGCCATTGAGTGTTTGTTATCGACTAGACTTTATGGGTGATTAGCTGAGGCTCCATGCACATACATTTGTTTCTTATTGCGCCCTGAGCGATATTTATTCGCTGCGCGCGTTTTCACCGTTCAAATATCTCTAATCTGCAGAACCACCCGCAGCGGATTACCGTTAACCAACGGAACGGATGGATCTCATCGGATGAAACAGCTGGTTGCCAATTGACGGCTGAAATACAGCCTTAGATAAATGCTCATCCGCCACCTCAGTACACTGTGGAACGCCAGACCGATGGGAAGTAGCATATCGTCACACCGTACGACTGTTTGCGTTTCTAGACAGTTCGTGAGGATCCTGCTGATGTGAGATCCGGTTATTCGATGGCCGGTTAAATGTGTAGTTAAAATCTGGACGGCTAACTTCCAAACAGTGAAAGCGGGTTAGAGCTTAAAAACAGCAGAGTCCCCAATGTGTTCAATTATTTTTCGGTAGCCTTCCAGTAGCGTACGGGATATCCGCCCGGCACGACAAGTTCTACATGTTCTGAGGAGGTTCATCACTTCCAGGACTTTCGCGTATTGCTGAAAACTTTGCCATCCATACGCAGTCGATATCACGTCACCGGAGCGGTACAGCGCTACAAACGACCAGCTCAGTTCCTAAACGGTATGTAAATTTACTGGGTTTGCATATTATGCTATCTCATCGAACTTTTTTTAAATAGCTAAGAAACGCACGAATCTGCCCATTTAAGATGCAGGCACGAAATCCGTTTATGGTGAACAATTGTCAATGGCAAATTTGTTCTTGATTTTCGAACAAGACGTGTTTTTTCTTTGGCTAGTTATAGATTTTTTTTTATAAGGGTACGAAATGACTACCCGACGTGAAATAAAATTTGTTTTACAAGCATCGCTTCCGCTGTAGGCATAGCGATACAAAATTATAATGGTTCGTAGAGTGGGGTCAAAGAAAACAGTCTATTTAGTTTCTCAGTTGCAATTCCAACGTAGAAATTATTGGAACTAAGATAAACGATATCAATATTAAACAAAAATCGTGATACAGAATATCCCACAAACTACGAATGTTCTTAAACGGGCTAATTTACGATTAGTAAGTTACGTCCGAAGCTAGCCTATCTACAAAAAACCGTATATTTTTAATGTTTAAGTGGACAACTTTTTCTGGGACTTTTCTTTGTGTCTTACTTTGAGGTAAATCATTATCGGTGGCAACACACGTTAGCACTGACCAGCTCCGTAGATAATTATGAGCATGATAAACGATGAACGGATAAAGCCGAGGCTCACATGTTGCGCTTGATGGACTGCTTGACCGGTTACCAACTTCCATTGCTGTATTATAAGCGAGTTAAAAGGTTTCTTAAAACATGTCACTTAAGTATGGACCAAAAATCTACCTTTATACCCAACATTACGATGCTAAACCATTATCTAATCTTGTGGTACTTAAATCGGCTAATTAATTAGAGCGAGTAACAGTAACTTCTTTTTGGTATGCATTTGAATGTAATCTCTGCAAACCAATATGTTATATTGCAAGTCGCCACAGACAAGTATCGGCACAAAGGTTGCCGGAGGGCGTATGCTTCCAAACGGGACAGCTCAAAAGTATACCCAGTACAATCACTCCACACTTGAGAGATTATGACCACCGTTATTGTACATAATCAAGAAATCCGGGGCCAAATTTTTCATTAGACTTACAGTACGCGATAACATTGTGGTCGTTTCATTTCAAACACACATGTAACTACCAGAATTTCGTAATCGTAAATGTCTAACCTCGAAGTTAAGCAGTTTTCTTTCGTAATTGTCGTAAACCTTTACATTGTATAACCAAATGTGTATTTAACCATTTAGTTTATATTAGCAACATGTATGAGTTTGCAGTGTTTGTCATTTAGGTTTACCAGGTAATTTTATAATGATTGCTGGCAATTTCATGACGTCAGGTCCAATATTTGTAGGTAGTGCATCTCCAGTTTTCAAGTATATTCATATCACTGAATCTGTTTGTGATTGAAGTTTGAGTGGTTACGTAATTCGCTACAAACCTGGCGATTATCATAATGGATGTGCTATCGCGATATTGTGATCATCGTACATTGTCTTCTCTATATACTTAGGTTGGTGTCATGCAATGCGAAAATTAGTCGAGTTTGAAACGCAAAGAGGTGTCAATGAGTTTACTAGAGCCTTATCTTAGACTATCATTAATTTTCCACCTCTAAAGATGTTTTTGCAATGAAGGGTGAAGGTTTCCTTGCAGACACTGTTAACCTCTAAATTTCAACCCTTGGAGTAAATTAGCGATAATGGGGAGTAGTTTATGTATATTTTCTAGTTGTCTTGGTGTTGACTTGTAAAATTGTTTCGTATCTCAGAATCAACGTTTCAGCTATCCCGAAGAGTCCTCGATGACGTAGCTGAACTTCACGCTCTTTGGTAAGGGCATCAGCTTCATCTTACTACGCAATTAGAAAATCTCTCAGCAATCGTAATCACAGCCACGATGTTGAACGCACTGAAGAAGCTCGTTGGAAATGAATGTACGGCGGCGGGAAGCTCTTCCTCAGGGAGCTTCTCTCCTCGGCCAGGCCAGCCAGCTGCCATCGACAGAAACTTACAGAAGATGTTTGCCAAAGGAGTCCATTACAACAGTACGTAAGCCCCTCTACATGCGCTCGCATGTGCTATGCGTGTATGAAAACTATGTCAGTTTTTTACTATTGAATTCAAGATACGTAAACTAAAAATCAGCGGATAGCGTAACTTATTTGTAATGAATAGCGCTTGAGTTTTTTCCACTCTTTAACGTTTCGTTGATTGCTTTATTTTCTGTCAGAATATGTACCATCTTCTAATTTAGTTTGAAGAAACTAGATCATGTAGCCCAAAAGATTAGGCGCGCACTTTAGTTCACGCGCAGCAGGGGCCGTAGTCGATGTCCATCGAATAGCTTATTATAGTTTGTTTTAGCCTCAATCGCTGTCAACCTATACTTATCCTATTATCGATATCTAAGGCGGTTTACTTACCTTAAAAGCCTACAAATTAGGTTCAGTGGGTGGTTGTTGTAAATTTTCTGGATTCCTTTATAGATGTTCTTGACTTAGTAGCACTGCTCTAATTTGTTCTGGTGTTTCAATAACAGCAATTCATATATAATATCAAAAAATAGACACAAACTTAATCGCTCAGTCAGAGCGAAATAGCGAAGTAGCCATTTGCACTACTCACGTTGTAACAATCGCAATTGTTGATCCATATTCTTGTGTATTTTAGTGAAAATTGTCATCAAAGGTGACCGCAACGTAGGGAAAACGTGTTTGTGGCGTCGTTTGCAGGGTGCCAAATTCGAATCTGAATATACGCCAACAGAAGAGATTCAAGTGTGCCACATACAATGGAATTACAAGGCCACCGATGACATCGTAAAGGTAGTCAAGTTACGAACCACGGCTTTGATTCTATTTCATCCCATTTAAGAGGCCAAACGCAAACCTATATATGATCCTTTAGTAGTGAAATATTATACGGCTATATAAAAGAAGTGGATTTTAACTCAAACTGAAATACTCAACGAAATTGAGTTTCTCATTTGAAAGTCTTCGTAAATACAACTATCTAGCATTTATAGCATGCTAGAGTTGCTCTTCTAAAGGGTGTCATCCAGGAGTCTAAAGTGCAAGGAAAGCAATGCATGCCATTAATAATAATGACAGTAATGTAAGACAATGCCAGTTAAACACCTCAAGAATGTAACTAGGCTACATGAAACTGGCTTTCGGCATAATCGAAGCAATTTCGAACTGAACGAGCATTATTGAATTAAGCACACCAGCACATGTTTAATTCACCCTCGTGTTACAGGTGGAGATCTGGGATGTTGTAGACAAGGGTCGGAAAAGACGACCATTGGATGGCCTAAAAATGAATGGGGGTCCGCCAGCTGCACAGATGCCCGAAGTTGTTACGGCACTTGATGCCGAATTTATCGACGTTTACAAGGTAGGTGGCTCTGTTCCGATAATTGATTTTCGTCCCCAGCTGACTTTCTTTTTTCGTTGATGGGCCTAAGCACCGCTTGGTGGCAAGAACATATCCGGAAGAGCGTCGAAGAAGGCTCATATTTCTAAGTATGGAAATCACTATTTATCAAACTTCGTTATGACCCATGCAGTCGCCTCTGAATCCAAGTGTTATATAGAGGCTATGGTATGCAGTTGAAAATTCTGTGATTCTTATATACTGTATATCGATCTTCCGAAATATCTGGTGTTCAAATTTTTCTTCCACAGCCGTAACCGTTTATGGAGCCAGCCCAAACCTTAACACACATTCTGTTTTTAGGGTACAAACGGTGTTATAATGGTGTTGGATATGACGAAGGCATGGACGTTCGAATACGTTCAACGAGAACTTCCCAAAGTGCCTGAGCACATACCAGTGCTTGTGCTAAACAACCATCTCGACATGAAACATCACAGGTAACCTTCACACCACGCAAACATTTTCACTTACTTTACATGCACTGCATGTAAGCCAATATTTGTTTGTTCGACTGTACCATATTAGTAAAACCTGATAGTCAGGTTGTCGCACAGTTTGTGTCGCTTGACGGTACTTCCAGCCATTAAATTCAATAAGGAGGCGTTGTATAATTATAGGGTTTTGGAATGCATATTGAGCCACATAAATATAATTGGTAACGTCAATAAACGTTTAAGTACAGCAAAGCTGATTCTTTTCTCGCTGCAATGCAGATCTAAGAACCTTTAATAATAATAAGAATAATAATAATAATAATAATATTAGCAATTATAAAATCCTGATCTATCACGAAATATTGTCGTTCGGTTCCCATATAAAGAAATAAAGTGTTAATAATAATATTAGCAATTATTATAAAGTCCTGATCTATCACGCAATATTGTCGCTCGGTTGCCATATAAAGAAATAAAGTGTTGAAAAGCGTCGTTTTTTGTTATGCTCGTGTTCTATATAATACGTCTTGACGATGGCAGGGTGGTAAGTGCTGACCAAGTGAAATTCTTCGTCGAGAGCCTTGAGCGAAACGGTGCTCCTGTGCGACACGCCGAATCTTCTATGAGTAACGGTTTCGGCCTGCGCTTCCTACACAAATTCTTCAACATACCATTTTTGCAGGTTAGTTTTTATGCTCGCGTATCGAATAACTATCGCCAGCGACAGCTGCGGTCTCTCTAAAGTGCTCTAAAGTGATTGCATCTAACCTAAAAGCGGCGAAGTCTTGACCTTTTTTATTACATGCCGTAAGAAAAATCCACGTAATCGGACTGGTACTGTTGTTCAGTATCAAGCTTTCTCTCGGGTCTTGCGTGCCTGTAGTGGTGGCTAACGTTTCAAATGTTTATGTTGATTTTGGTTTGCTTAGCTACAACGAGAATCACTCTTAGGACAGCTGGAACGCAATCGATGCGAAATGGACACTACGTGTGAGGAGCTGGATGCACTGCTGGAAAGTGACGAAGCCAATTACGATCTATTCGTTGACCGTCTTGGACAGAGGCGGCGGCAGGTCGCCGACAGCTGCGCCAACAGTGAGCTTCGTCGTTTTTTACAAATGACTTCTAATATTTGTCCCATTAAAACATTTTTTGATATAGTGTATTTGCTGTATCTTATCGTTAGCGCATTATTGCTATAATGCAGCATCACGTAAGGACATTTAACATACAACTTGACAGAAGAAACCATCACTGCGTATTATTCACCTTCTAAGCGGACACAAAGAATACTCGATATTACATCCGGTGAATATTGGTGAATATGTAATGAGTCTATCAGTGATGATGCAACGCTAACTCTCCGTAGCGTAGTCAAATAACCTCAATACGCAATTAAAAAAAAATAGTAACATATATAACCAAATACGCATAATACGCAATTAATAACCTATAAATGTACCATTCCAGTTGCGATGGTGCCCGGTGCGGCTCCGGGCAAGATCACTGGAGGTGGCGTTCTCCCGGCCAAGCTCCCGAAGAGCGTTTCACTTCCCGCAGAGATAACAAACACAATTTTGAAAAAGGGTGCATTATACCACCAGGTTAACTCAGCAGCTGATGGAGATAGCAAGGAGAAGTCACCATCGCCAAAACGCGGTTCTGCTCAAAAATCCCATAGATCCCCGGACGATTACGTTAGCGAAGCGATAGGTGGAAGTGATCTGAACAAGTTTCTTGAAGACGCTGATGACGAACCGTCTAAGGAGGCCACTGCCGAGAGCGAGAGCGAGGACGAAACGGGGGGTAATCCTCTTGTGTGCGGATTCCAAGATGAAATTGACCCTGAGGACCTCTTACCGGTAAGACTACCCGTGCAGACAAAACTACAGCCGTACGCTACGACTTCCGCGTCGTCAGATCAGCCAGAGGACGCTATGACCCAGCAGTCGACAGGGGGTTCTAGTTCTGCTCAGGGCGATCTGCCTCAGGATGGCGCAGCAGCCACGACGCCCTTTTTGACACATCCAGCTCCTGAAATGTTTGACGCGACACCGCTTACGTCCAAAGCTGGAGCAACTCTTGAGAAGTGTTCGGTCGCTGAAGAGTCCGAAGATCGCGCGAGCCAAACAAGTTCGGTTAAGGACGACTTTGCCGTGGAGTTGAGACTCGAACGAGAAGAGCCCGATGGTGAGCCGTCCCTACCGTAACTTACAGATCGAAACTCGTGCCATTCAGACATATCATGTAATTTACACTGTTTTGAAGTTAGATTATAGTCACCTGTTTAAGCCCTGCTGCGTGTTTTGCTGTTATAACGAATTTGCGTGTCCTTTTTACGATAGGCACAAGTTCGCCGGCCGAATGGCATCCACATGACCTTGATCAGCTCGAAAAACAGGCTTTTGAGAAGCTGTCATCGGCGGAAGATGACACACAGCAAGCCAAGGAAATCACGGAAAAGGAACGACGCAAGCACAAAAAATCCTCTTCTAAGAAATCGAAACGGGTGAATTAACTCAGAACAATATCGAATCGCTGTGACTACAAAAAGACATCACCTCTCTGGGGCATCTATTTTAACGCAGTTTCTATAAACCTATCATCTACCGCTCTATACACATTAGTTTGCGTGCATGGTCGATCATTTGACTCGAGCATCTGTAACTTCTATTCGCCTAAGATGCGAACAAAATGATAGGCTAGGTGAACATTTTGAAATAACGCTCTTTTATTTGTTTTTAAAGGAAAAGTCGCCAAAAGAGCGAAGTCTGGAAGAGGATGTGTCTACCGGTTCGGGCGGTGAAGACAAGAAGAAGAAGAAAAAGAAGAAATCAAAGGACAACGAGAGACCATCCCCGATTCCATCTGATGGCCGGAAACTGATTATTGAGGACCCACTTGAGGCCTTCCTCAATGACCGGTCGCACTATGAAACGATCTAAGCCAACAGAGAAAAACAACAGGTTATGCCTTCGCCGGTACCGCGCGCCGACCAAAGTGAATCGTAAGTGACGACGAGGTGACAGTGTATGAGCCAATGCAGAGCGACTGCAGTCAAATACACTTTGCTGCCCTCGACAAAGTTATCCTTTCGCTGGTAGAGACGTCGTTGCCGCCTTATATGCACTACCAGATAAACTAACGAAAAAACCCGAAAGTAATATGTTATAATACGTCTCCCCAGTGGAGATGTCTATTCGATGACATTCATCCGACATGTTACATAGAGACGTTGACGCGTGTATAGTCAACGTTGAGTGGAACGTTGTTCGCATCTGTCTGATGTCTGCGAAAAGTTTCAGACGGTGGTTCGAGGTTCAGCTGAACGAATTTATAAAACAACCATCTCGTTTAGCCAATTGCTTCATTGGTAAACGCATGTTTTCGGTGGAGAGGTCACCACTACTTCGCCCGTTGTCTTGGTGCAAGATCGCGATAACGATGTTCTAGAGAATCGCCTGCTTTTTCACCATGAAACACCCATCATTCAATCATTCATTAGCTGGTGGCTCAATCTGCGCAGTTTTGCCTGAGAGGGTTCATAATGACGTTGGTGTCTTGAAACTGTTGTGCCGTACACTGCGCGTACACTGACTGTAGTTAGATTACTTTTAATAACAGACGCTAGCTTTTGCGACGAATGGCCTAAGTACACGCAAGTTGCCTGATGCAAGTCGCACGAATACACAAGTACCATTATATATATATAAATATATATATATATATGTAAATATATATATATATCTATAT
>MNPL01000759.1:0-50108 GCA_002081605.1 Tropilaelaps mercedesae | reverse complement strand
TATATATATATATATATATATATATATAACAATCACTGGCTGTTGTTTCATTTTAAAACTACAGTGAGTGCAATCAGAAAAATATATTTTACGATTTACCAGCCATATTGTTATGGCATAGAGAAGAAGCTCTGCTTCATATTTCGTTATCAAGTCGTCGGTGTCAATGAGACAATAAGGCTTCATGAGCAATCGAAAGCAACTAGAGCAGGTTTTTAAAAAAATTGTGCATGGATCGAGTTTTTTCAAACATAGAATGTTCGCTTCCGTAGCCAAGGCTTCCGAGTTGTTCTTTCCGTTCGCATTGAATCCGTCCTTAGCTCGATCAACGTATTTTATATGAACTGGGCATTGTATAATTACCATATTCGGCACCAATAAGACCTTCAATATTCCCGTTCTCACGTTCTTTAAGCAGATTATCGACTCCGTCGGTTGTTCTGAAGAAAATCGTGGAGTTTAACCTAGAACCCTTAGCGATGGGCACAGTTTCTTCTGTCCAGTCTTTATGTTAACCTCAGATATGCTAGAGATTCATGCGTAGTGTGATACCATCACCGCACTGCCGTTATCTCCTCCGACCTACCGTACTGACCTCAATACTTCTACGCCGGCAATGGGTTGCATGTCCATATGTATACCTAGTGGATATTAACTAGAGAGATAGTTGATATAAAACAGAGAGAACTAATGCGAAAGAAAGAGAGATGTAGAGCTTTGGTATGATTTGAAAGTTCAGAGCGTCCCTGCCCGCCTCCATCCGTGCCAGCAAAGTATGATATAATAAGCCAGGTCAAAACGATAAATTATGATAATAAATGAAATTCCAATATCGAAATTATAATGACTCTAATATTTATGGAAGGCCTAGCCCCGCCAAATTAACTGACCGCGGTTATTGTCCTCCTGCTCTTAGTGATGATGTCGGGGTATTATGGACTGTTATATCTACCAACCTATGTTCTCTATAGAAGGAAACAATTAATTAACAGAGTTAAAGCGTTTACGGCTGGTTTTCCTTGACTTTTTGCGTTGGCAAGCTAAGATTCACTGTATTGGTAGCACCAAACCGACACATCGGTGTTATATAATCGTCTCGATGTTACTAAGCCCACAGCAGTGGCAGTGAGTGGTTTACCACTCCTGAGGGTGAATTGGCCAAAGTAGTCGGAGATGTTTAACATAGCTTTAGTCTGTGGGTCTGAAGATTTGCTCGTCCCTTGTTTTCATGGCAAAGCACAACTCCGTGTTTCATGTAGGTAAAGGGTCAGCTAATTAACGGATTGCACACTGTTTATTTCTTGTTTTATAGACGGCAAAAGCCTAAAAACCCAATGGCATAACTCCAGAAATCCAATGCACTTTTAAAAAGTATACCGAAATCTTTGAGAACGCGCTTAATAAGGTACACATATACCGTCGATACAAAGCCCATCAATTTAACGTTAGCGTTGCTTCTATATTAATCATAACGTTTTTGTCGATAAGTTTATTTGAATGGTGCTGAATTGTGTTTACAATGGTTATTTTATCGAGTGCCCTGGCACAGTAAAAAAGTTGCAGAAACTAGGATAATAAACATATCTTGTGGAAAGTATCTGCACGTGGCTGTCTAACAAGCCCCTCCCGACTGCTTATCCGACGATGAGCTGCTACGCTGTTTTCAATAACACAAAACTGACGACCAGCTCGATAAAAATATTAGCCCTTCTTCTATTGCTGGTCAGTAAACGTGATGGATTATTTCTATCGAAGGTTCTTGCAGGATTATCCAAATTGGACCCTTCCAGTCATCGATCAAATAAAATAACTTCGTGATTACTATGTCATGGCCATCCGGTGAGTGTATTACGTAATCCTCTTCGTTCGACGCGACAATACATCTTTTACACAGCGACAAGTAAAGAAACCAAACCGGCAACCCACGCAATTATGATCGATACAATGCGCGAATATCCTGCCACTACCAGACAGCAATGACGTCTGCCGAGACACCTGCACGAGTTCATCGAGGTATAATAGCCTGTCCCGATTTAAAGATGTGCAATGCTCACTAATGCGTAGCTTTCAATAAAGGTGTTTGTTATTATTTTCTTTCTAAGACTGCTTCGTAGCACTTGTTAGGTCAAAATCGGTCACCATTCGCCTTTTTTCCGCATTTCAAAATTACATTTATTTAAGTCCTTCGCTGTGGCCTATTATTTCTCGAAAAAATAGAGAAATTCTAATGAAGCTTCAAAAAAGTAACCCTCGGTGGTAGTTTAAAAGCTCGTTGTAATTTGATTTGCTTGTAAATTAAAATTTAATCGCATAAGATGGAACTTTTTGAGGAAATACTAATCGACTTATTCCAGGGAGAATGTTTTCGCTGGCTTTGTAGATCTTGTTATTATGTGAACATGCTGTACCGCTACTTGGCTTTGCTGATGCGCGAGCGTCCTGTTATCCCTCCAGCCTCATCAGCTGTTCCGCAAATAACCATCTCTGCACCGTGAGAAAAACATGGCAAAAATGATGAATACATGTTTCACAAGGGTGTCGGGTACGAGTTCTACCGCGCTGGATCGGGCTACTCTCACCTTAAGTTTGTCACCGTTTCCATTTCTATGTGTTTAGAGGAAAAGAGTGAGACGTATGAGGAATGGACGGCAGTGGCAGAACAATCGAACGTTATCGCGTTGTGCCGTATGATCATGTAACCAAGCGTCAAAACGCTATCGTTTGTCCAGGCTGCTGTAATGCTTCCCCTTCATCTGAATGAATAATAAATTAAGCGAACTTTGCTGTACATTTAACGAAAATTGCACAAATCCGGTGCACTTTTCTGGTAATGTGTCTGACCTCAGTAGGAGTGGCCGTGTTTCCTTGCGAGCCACACATTGGACACACACTACGACCACACACTGGTTCCTTTTCGTAGGCGCAACTTTCAGTACGGTACAACTACATAGTGACTTTTATCGGCCACTAAGAAATAGAGTTTGGACAACATTGCTTTTGACGCGTTCGCCTGTTCAGTACTTCATTAACGAAGCAATTTCATTTCTGTGTGTGATAGTTTTTTTTGTAAAAACTGAGATCGCAGTAAAAAGGAGTCATAAAAAAAAGCTGATATTGGGAAAATATATTACTCCATTTTTCATGTCCAAGGGTTGATAACAAGTCAGCTCCTACTGGCATCGGTGACTGGCTATTTCTTACTTTAGCACTTTTCCAGATATTCACCTATGTGGTCTCGTCGAGTAAGCAATGCTCGACCATAGCCACAAATTTAGTGAAGATATCGCAAAGCCACATGAATATCTTCAGTACTTCAGGTCGTGCACGACAATTACTGAGAAAAGAGGTTGTTATTGGCATATGCAAAGAATTTCCAGGAGAGTTGGAAGAAAAATGCCGTTGTCGCGGATATACTTGCACCTAGCCTAGCGTACACTTAGCACAGATTGCAATCTAACGCAAATACCCCTTGGAACGTATATATATATATATATATATATGTAGAAGTACGGAAACACATTCAATGTTCATAAAACCACTTGTAGGTAGGCAATCTTATTTTGTAACTTGACAGATCGTTTGACATATTGGTGTTCATTATAATAATTATTATTATTAATATTTAAAGTCTTAATTAATAATTAATACTTATGAAATATTTCAATCGAGTTTGTTTTCAAAATAACACACACATAGACATACAACTGCAAATGTATGCGGAAAGTTTTATCAAAACCGTATACCTCGGATCTTGTACTGAAAAAAAATAGTTATTTGCGGCCGAATGCACCAAGCATTTACAAACAAAAGTGGATCTTCTTTGGAAAATTACTTAGCCACTGGTAATGAAATTTCAACTCATTCTTATTTTGAGTGTGTATTGGCCGGCTAACGGCATTTGCTTCTTAGAGGACAAAATTCACCCACAAGAGAAAACAGCCATTTATACGACTTTAAGATAGTGCTACTTTATTTGTCATATTATCCGCAGATTATATACTTACATAGTTTTATATGCTTACATCAAAAGACTAAACAGAAGGCATTACCTAACTTGATACTGGTTAATTATGAACAATTCAAACGAAGTGTATAAACACGGGCGATCAATAGATATGCGTCAGATATTTTCAGACTTTATATTTCACAGACGTAATTACCGGTAAAAATTCTGGGAAGTCTGCGCTTGGTGCTTCCTCCCTAACAATGACGACGCATAATTTTCATCAAATGTCCCACGCACGTTTTCACTTGTGAACGTAGTACTTTAACAAGCTTGCTGCTATATCACATATGAAAACTGAAAAAGCCTTATTATAAATCTTTTATAAATATGGAAATTCTACTACCTTTAAGGCACTCTATGTGTGTGAATAAGTATATGCACACCATGTGACAAGAAATTTACTGTGCAATAAAAGTCATTGTCATATAAAGGGCAATTCTGTGGCCCTCATTTTCCGTATCAGTCAATATAACTACAACCTTGAAATAAGAGTATAGAACTCAGTGCATAAGCATGTGTGCAAACCCGTTTTTTCGGTGAATTCATAGGTCGCAGCAATATTTAAGTTCGGCCATGACCGTACGGAAATAAGCTAGGAAAATTTGAGCATAAGCAACAGTTCATTAAATAACAAATCGCGCTTAATTGTGTTGTTTTACTACGATTTCTTAAGAAAATTTTTCATCAATGCGAAATATTCTTAAAATTGAGTTCTAGCAATAAATTTATTCTAGCAATTATTGATAGCCAGGATTGTATTGCAATGTTGGGCCGTGATTCCTAACAAGTACCAATTTATGTAATTCGCCGATGTCCGTTATCAGAGCGCAGCTCTTGTTAATTCATAATTCTTACTGCCTTGTGCCTAGACGGTCTCAGGCGGCTGCATGAAATGTGGTCGTCGAAGGATAGCCAAAGCAGTCGCTCAATATCTATCAAATGACTCCAGGATAGACCAGAGCTTGCTGCTATTTTCCGCAGCCTCCGTTCGGGACCTCTCGTATGCGGACTAAGATGATCGATAATCCAGCTGCTGGGTCGAACCGAACTGTTGTCCACTCCAAGCCTCGGCTGGACTGAGATCGAGTTTTCTGAAGTTTTGCACACCAACCTAGAACCAAATGCAGGGCTAAGGTCGAATATTAGTCGTATTGCGGACTTCTGACAAAAACGTTTTATTTCCTTGGCTGCGACAGGAGGTACTTACAGCTGTAGATAGCGTTCTTGATTCACGTCTAAAAGGTCGGATAGTCCACAGCGTTTTTACTCACTAAGGACTGAACAGGGCGTTCTATTTAGCTAGTTGCTTACTGTTTACTAATTTAGTAACTAAATGAAAAGTTGGTCTCCTGCGACCACCATTGTCGTTATTGTAAAAGCCCAGTAATTAACAATAGTTATATTCACTAAAACAGCATCAGTGGATACATTTAGGTCAGGGGTGGTATAAGTGCACAAACGGGTAGTCGTCTAGTTAAGGCCGCAGTGAAAATAATATTCGAAGGACTGCTATAGGTCAGCCACGTCACTGATTAGTACGCCTTTCAGCACAAATAATATTTATAGTAGTGAAAAACAGCAACGGGTTATTTTCACTTTAGCCAAGTGGGAATTCCACAATACATGATACATCATGCTTAATTAAACGTAGGCAATACCCGTAAGGCTAAAATCACCCTAAGACTAGGTAAAACTAAAACTCTTTAACATTATAATGCATACAATAACGATTAAGGAGGTCCCTATAGTACTGAGAGACGAAATAGCTACTGCGCTGTTGAAGAGTTGATATTGCTAGAAACAAGACTTATTCTCCCATGTTATGTTGAAGGACATTGATAAGTAGATGTCCAGGCCGTTAGCGTATCACGGTTACCACCGTCATCGTTCGTGGTGACAATAACGTGCTGCATTTTTAAACTTGGCCGAGAGCGTGAGATATGGCCTCGCGTGTGTCAATGGAGGAAACCAGGAGATAGGAATAAGACTAACTGGCGTGAATTGTGCCTGCTTACCCTTCGGCGACTGTGGCATGCACCGTTAGAAGGGGAAATACACACTCGAAAATAATATGTGCGACAAAGAACTCAAACCAAACTATTATAGTTCCAACAGTGGCAATGAAGAAACATACTTGCTAAGGCTGCCGTCGTACCGCAGAGCTTACTTAACTACGCCAGCCCCAGTCAATTCGACGCCAGAGCAAGGCCAAAAAGCAGTCACGTACTCCATGCACACAGCGTTCTTTCGAATATTCGTTTCTTTTCGCGCCTTGTTCGCCCCAGGCGAAAACGATTCAACCACTTTCAAAACTGCTTTGCTGAATCTAAGAGGAAAAAATAAAAGGAACTATTATCATTATTATTACACTGTTGAATGGTATAGCTCGACCCGAGCCGGCCTCAGGTTACACATCGGGCGGCTTTGGATGGGAACGGATGCAAAGGGATGTATGAATGAAGTTATCTAGATCCCGCACAATGATGTTGATATGGTTTCGATTTGTGGAACACAAGGTTAGGACTTAAATTGAAAAAAAGGATGAATGTATTTATAGAAGCTATTCGTATAAACGTATGCTTGCGTACAAATAGTCGAGTGACATGCATTGTCATCTACGGAAACATCTCTTGAATTTTTCTTTCGTATATATATATACTTGAGACCACAATCACTGCAAACGCCTCGTCTGCGTTGTTTGAGAGCTTTACACGGCCCATCTATGTAGCAATGAGGGCTTAACTAGGATACGCTCTTGAACACGCAGAAGAGTCAGGCAAGAGAGGGCAGGACAAAGATTTCCCGGCGGTGGCATACCCAGTGCCGCTCCTGAACGAATAACTAGGTCATCGCTGCAGCAAACAACGGCTTTGCAACCAACCGACTATTTAATAATGTCTCAACCGCAACGTGTTATTAATGGTGCTGTGTTGAGAGTGTTTCAGTAATGTAGCTTTACGTCCCTAACTTTAAACTTTTTTTCTGTTGGACTATTTCATAAATATTTGGGAAAACGTCTCCTGCTCGACCAAATCGGTAAAAAGTCAGCAACCTTCCAAAATTTGGAAACGTCGAGATCCCGTCAGATGATTTTAAGTGTGCAATTAATTCGGTTTAAAACTGTAGCCAGGGACATTTTTGGTTACATGAATCTGCATTTAAACAGCCGCTTGATTCATAAATGGGTGTATTGATATCAGGGGAAACATCCTTAGTGGTACTGCCACCTTGACAGATGAAATCCTACTCAATTAGCGAGGTAGCCGATGATATTAAATGAGATCATCAAATCGAATAAGGTGGTTTTTTGCATTTCCTGGCCAGGTATGCCTCTGAGAACATTTTTGTGTAAGGGGTGGCCTTTATCTCCACCGCTATAATCTATTAACGGCTAAAACCTTAGTTCTGCATTTTGAAAGTCACATTCGAGTAACCGGAGAAACTAAAAAACATAGGGAGATCAGAGGTATCCAGTTTGGTACCTTTCGAACAAAATTTTATAAAGGACACATTTTAGGTTTTTGGAGTATATAGAACCACGATAAGCTGTTAAGGTAAACCGGCTGAGCAGAAAAATGACTTAATGATATTCTTCGTTTGTTTGAGTACTTACCTTCTTCATCAAGATCCATTCAGTGGACACATCATGCTTTACGAGGACAAAACTGTCTGCTTCACCTTTATAAACATCCATGCTACTCTTCGCTTTTTTCGCTATTACACTCCGTAAAATGGTCTTCTCAGCAGCCAATTAACGGGCACGAGCTGACTGGGAATCGATAAGCATAACAGATCGGCGTCATATTACTTTAGGTGACTTGGAAAGGAACTTTGTCTATATTAAGTGATGTTTCTAAAGTGTTATTTGAACATGTATTGTGTAGCAATAAAATATGATTAATGACAAATAATAAAATAATAAATGGTAGGATAAAATATAGTGGAAAAAATCGAGTTAATGTGGCGTTATTGATTGCAAAACCTTTTCAAGTTCATAGTGTAATTGTATTACCAATGTATGGAATAACTCTTAGTAAATTAGTAATAACTGTTGCTCCGCAAAAAGATATTTGTCCTCAAGGAAGAACATGCTGTGCTGGCCTCCTCAGAGTTTGCGTCAATTCCGTCGTACCCAACAAGGCGAGGATATCAAGAAACAGCTAACGGCTATAGTAAATGTATCAATTTGCGACATATCTAAAAATGGGTCCGTTGTTGAAGACATGAAGTGAGTTACGTGAGCTAGGACTTCTTATATCGGATCTTTAAGAGCAGCTTTCTAGCTATCGGCATTCCAACGTATTTCAAGGCTTTTCGAACTGATAGTCAAAATCGAACATGAGAGCGCATTTTGAGTTCAATGCACTTACTTCATAAAAAAAAAAGGCTAACATTTTTGTCTTAAAATAGGAATGTCTAGAACATTGGCTCAAGGATATGTATACATCTGTCCTTTTCAATATGTAATTGTATATTCTCATAAAGGTTTTAGCATCATAGAAAGGAGTATGATGCCTGCATTCTCGATGACCAGATTTCGCTAAAAATTGTTATGGTATACTGTTTGAGCCCAATATTTATAATAGACAATAGCCTCAAGTTTTGTTTAGGACCTATACAAGGTCAAATTATGACAACCAAATTGGTAAATATTGCAAATAAGCTAATTAAAGTCAACTTGTTGTTTTGTCTAGGACCAATACAAGGTTAAATTTTATCACAAGAGTGCAGCATTTGACTTCGATGGTTACCTCATAACGTTCGACCTTGCTTTTTACAATTACTGTCGGTTATATAGTAGACGCAGAGGCCTAGTTTTACTGCCCAACCTACTACTTACCGCTAGCGCTCTAACTCTAACTGTTTAACCAGTTGTATCTGCTGAGATCCGGAGGTGAAACAATATATGATTACGTATATTTATTGAACATTGCGTCCATTCATGGTGTATTCATGCACTGGTCAGCGAATTAGGCCGAGGGCAGATGAGGCGATTACTATATCAATATGCGTAAGAGAAACAAAAGAGATTCAGCTTGAATAGATTTCCCACCGGGAAACACTATTTCAACTGGACCTAATTTGGTTAGTCCAGAATATAAGTGTTTGCATTCGAATATACACAAGCAAAGCAAGTAAGATACAAGTAAAGCCCGCTAGGTAAGGTGATGCAGATGTCGTATGGTTCGATTGTTAATGCGTAGTTTTAGAAATCAAAATTCTCAAATCAAAAAGAACTCAAAATTTATTAAGTCTTTGAATTACTAAATTCGAAATTTAAAAATCTCATAAATGCTCAACAAGATAGAAAACGAATGATCCTACGATTTGTAGTTCATCAACAGCTATTCTCAAGAGAAACTGGTCTCAGCTGGTCCGAATTAGACCGGGAATTAACACGTTTATGACAATAGAAAACGGGGTATTATCACCGGCTTGTACGATTGAGAATATCCGTGGATCATTATGATCTGTATTGGCTAGTCCTTTTTCGTCCGTATCTTCCCTATATGTCTTTTTTATCTGATGACTGTCTACCACAGGAAGCTGTTACTTGAGCCTAAACATGTCATCCAGGGGGTGGAGCGGATCAACCTGCGTAGTTGATACAAATCTGCAAAAAGGCTGGCTTGCCGGTGGCTTCCTATAGCGTGTCTCTTATTTTATGACGCTCTTGCTATATAGCTCACGTACATAAGATAGGATTCCTAGCTGGCTTCGACTATATAGCGTAGTCGTCTGGGTCCTGAATGTTTTCTAAAGAGAAACAACTTTTGTGGATCGGGCTAAGAAACCTTTGTTTGCATGTACTAGCAGATAATGTATTTGCTTTGCCAGATTCCGGTGGTGGTTGGATATGTCCTATAGTTGCCGGAAAGACCAACGCCAAAACTCAATTCTCAATGATGTTGGAAGAAGGTAAAGTTACCGAGTCATAAATGCTTCATTTTTTCTCATCTACGCCCCATAATAAGCAGATACAGTGCAGACCCCGCGTTTAAAGTCTAAAAGTGGTAGTGCATGGCAACAATTGTGCAGAGTTTATGTCTTCCGTTTGCCAAATCAATTTTAAGCAATCAGTTTAGACTCATGTATTCCTTCGGAACCCGGACTTTGATAATTTCCGAAGTATTTGAATAGACAGTTTGTCTCAGTTCGCTGGAATTGACCCTGCAAGCATTCCCACGCAATCGCTGGCACTACGCCTGTTTTTGGTGCCACACTTTCAAGCAAGCTCTATTGCTGGCAAGAAAATTAAGCTCGGTAAGCTTCTGCAAATCGGTCGTTATGGAATCGCCTAGAGTTGTATAGACTCGTGCTTCAAAGTCGTCGCATTCGGCGCTAAGTTTCGACATAGGATTTTTAGGACGAAAAAACTCAAGTCACAGTAACCATTGAGCATAAAGAGCTGCTCGCATAGTGGCAGCTCGTAGCCCAACATGAAGTAAACCAGCAGACTTCCTCGTCCATACGTATAGGAATTCACTTATCGCGCCACCGGCAAACGCTGCGACGTTGCTCTACGACCTTGAGAGGAGTTATCGGCGTTTAATCTGTGTGCATCATTAAAACTTCTTTGCATTCGTGCTCCACTAAAAAAAGCGGCTTTGGCCAACGAGCGTGACGGAACTGTAATGCATCGAGTGCGTCCAGAAGGTGAGTCGAGAGCGTCAGCGGGAGCACACAAGACGTGGCCTGTGAGCCAATTAGCGTGGACAACAGAAAATGAAATAGGAGCATAGCATGCTGGTCTCTCTCTCTCCCTCTATTGTTCAGAAAAAGTTCGACTACCTCCAAAATATCAGAAATCTGTCGACCAGGGTCTCGCCTCGTTTCAACCAGCGCATTGGCAATGCTGTGTGCGTCTACAGTTTCAAATAGGCAGGTATCCTCCGCTGTTCTGTCACATTTAGAGAGCACTACGCCGTTTCGAGATTAGATGTCGGTGATCAAACGAGAACTGGTGAAAGGGACAGGGCTGTAGGTAAGTGGTTTGATGCTAAAGAAGGGTTACTTATTCTTGTATGTTCGGACTATCTCCTCGAGGCTCGAAAAGGACGGAACCTACAACCAACATGACCGTCGAAAACTGTTCAAAGGTATTCTGCCCACATTGGCTGGAGCTGTTCTATTCAGCTGAGTGCCCACTGACCCTGAAACGATAAGATGGAATTGCAAATTTGCTGTTGCATATTAATGAATTATGATGACCACCAACACGCGCGACTGGTTTAGATTCAATAGCTTAATCGTATTTTATTTTTGAGATTGGGTTTGTGCAGCTCTACAACGGATGTACAAAAAAATGGATAAGTACAAAAAAAGGAATGGTTGCCGTAATCATTGTTGTATAATACGGCAAGCTTTGCTGATCGTTCAATGACAAATTGACTTCTCAGAATACAATTTAGATGTATCCCAAGTCAAAGCGCCAGTTAAGTAATACTATTAAACCCTCGTTGTTGCCAAAGAATAGTGCCTGTGAATGAAGCGAACAAACAACAGTATGTCTTTAAATTGCAAATATGGTCTTATTGAAGCATTTAAAGCAAAGGTGTGCTCTATAGCACATGTATAATGCTAATAAATAATACACATCAACGCTTAACTTCAACTTCAATAAAACTTAATTTCTTTGTAGCGGAGATGTTTACCGACTTAATGGTCTTACGATTCAATCCGGCTAAAGTTTTCATTTAACATTTTTTTGTTTAACGTGCTTGGATATATCTGCGTAATTTAAAAAAATGCAATGATCATAGAACAAAAGAGCTTTCTAATAAAATATTTCACCTGAGCATTAAAAAAAGTCAAACAATTCCAACTCAATGTTTCTTATGAGTATTTCAAAAAGAACCAATAATTATAGATCATTCCCTACAAATTTCACTTTAAATTCTGACGAATGCTATTTCGTGTAAAAAAACTCGACTGAAGTAACCATTGAGTAAGATGTTCTACAATTAATTGGGTCTTCATTCGCATGACAGCAACTTACCCAATACAAATGAGGTAGGTCAATAAAACCAGCGATATCATCTGCTATTGATGTATTTAAGGGATGTATCGAGCCGTCTATGGGATTGTATGATAACAAATTTTCTTTAAAATAGCAGAATATAGATGGAACTACTTCTATTTGAATGAAAGACTACGCCGATGATGCCTGTATTCAGAGAAACTATTTTTCACTATACATAGACGTGTTAGCAGGGAAAATCTATACCAGTGAGCTAGGGTGGAAAAAACTGGAAGACGAAAGCGCTCTAGCTCTATTATTTGTAGGAATAATCTACCTGTAGATGGCTCTGTTTGCATTAGCAGTAACAAATGCGAATGCGATCGTGATAGATATGTTTGCAATAAAAATGTGAAGTAGCGTACTACGACAAACACATAAGGTAAACGGAACTTGTGAAGAACAGACCGAACTGGGCCTACGAGGCCCACAAATAAAACATAAAGCCACCATATAAGAGATAATAGAGACAAGTATAGATACCGTGATTCAATATAATCAAATTCAGTGGAGTCAGACTTGTTTACCGACTGCAGGATGAATATGCTAAACATAAATACAACAAAAGCCAAACATAATTGATGTCTCGGCACCATTTGTCGTATGCGTATGTAGTAAACCAGAAATACGATTGGGTATGTGGTACGAAAAGGCGAAGATCTAAAAAAGAAAAGACGTTCATCTTATATAACGGGTTAAACCAAAAACAACTAAAGTAAATAAATTAAAAGATTAAGAACGTCAAAACAATAAATCATTAAATAAGAAGCTTAAGCTACTGCGGCTGAAGGTTTGATGAAGGCAGCGAGACGTCTCGTGTTGTAACAGTTGTTCTTTTTGTCGTCATCATATTTCCTTCTTTTACATGCAAAGGCCATTTAGTTAGTTTTCGAAGTGAAGATAAGGCGAACAGCTTTACATAAGCGGATTCCAGCCAGCAGAAGAGGAGATGCCGAACCAATCGATCGCGCATTTATCAGGTCATTTAATGAAGTGAAAATATAGCTGCAAGCGAGGCTGGCTATAACATGATTGAAGTGAATTATTAACAAAGTGCATAAACTTGACCTTTCGCCGGGGTTCACCCGTCGTGGCTGTACCGCCCGAATGTATGCCGGCCTAAAGGTGGGCGGCTGGCTGTCTCTGATATCAAATCCCCAATCACATGTGTGCATGCAGCTGCATCGCTCCGTAGGGTGGAGTAATCCTCTCCTTCCCCTGGGGCGCCACAATTTAATTACGCCAGGCTATCTAATCCAACTTAATATCGCTAGCAAGATATTTAGAGCATTTCTACCCGACCAAATACGTGTTCTTTGCAAATTTGAATTAGAATAACAGCAACACGCTTAGATGCCAAGCAACCGATGTCGTTCAAAAGTGAAATTTTTTTTCCGTAGTGCAGTAATTTAGCTTGAGGTCCAATAATAAAGATATAAGCCGAAAACGTACTCAGTAGTTACCAACAGTTAAATTTTACTGATTGCAGAGTTTTAATTTTTTTCTTGCGCAATGGACTAGTGCCTCTAACGAGCTTACGTGGGATACGCGGTGCCGTGAAGAAAAAGGGGTCACTCTAGATGGTGGACAACTCGGCGGGTCTAAAAGGAACGTTTCAGGAAAACTGTTACCTAACGCTGCGTAAGCAAATCATTCGAACGAATCGATCTATGTTCTCTCGCACTAATGACGCTTTTTAGGCGAGAACTAAAATAATTACCTTTTGTTTACAGGAATGTTTTTTGACTGACACTTGTACATCAAAATTCAGTCACTACAAGAATAATAAAAACCATTAGAAAAAGTGCGGAATAGGTACTGAATTCCCAATAGCGTAAAAATTACACGTTATACATGCCGAAAATATAAGAAAACATTCCATCTCTAATTTTCCCTAAAAGATATTCCAGCTTAGATTTAATTGAGCTGTTTTGTGTTGCATTCACTTTACAATGGCAGCTAATCTCTGCTAAGTGGCCCAATAAGCGTTAGCATGAAATGTACAGCCTGCGTTCAGCCCCGTTGGCATTTTCAGGTAAATCCGACAACGGAAGAAGCACGCTTTTATTTTTTAAAGCTGACCATCAGCCAACATTTAACGTCCACGGTAGCAGTTTTGCATCACTTCGTAAGACGGGCCCCATATAAATGTAAATGTGCGCCGGCGGAGATCGAACCCGTGCACCTACGTGTCTCCTCCAGTCGCAAGGCGCATATGAATGCACCAAGCCACCGAACTCGAAGAAGCACCTTCGAAACAGCCCACAATGAGCCAAGAGCGCTGGGACTTGGTTGTCTTTCACCATCTCTTTTAGTCCTCGACGTCGGAATGGGGCATAACGCCATGTTCGTATTTTTGTTATTAGATGCCAGCATGATCTTACCACTCTTTTTGCACTGTTCGTTCTTTTCCCACCATAAGTTATAAGCGTATGTGCACCCATTTGCATATGTCATAGCAAGTTTTTTTCTTTCTAGGAACTGACTGAAGGTGAGTATTCATGCCTGTATGGTCTGTGTTTACCCGATGCGGTGATATATCACAAACAGAAATATGACGAGTGAAAGAGAGAAAGACGCTACTGCATCCGATTTGGCTGGCCACACTCGGTAGCTCATTGTGCCAATGGCGGTGGCGACTGCCCTCTCCACTGCCTCTCCTGCTGCTCCTCGCATACCAAATGGTAAACCGGTCGACGCGCGCAGCTCTCGTCCGTGGTTTCTGTTGGTCGCGTGGAACAACAAATGAATGCAATTAATATAGTTGTCACACGAGCGACAGAACGGCAGACGATAACCTGGTAGATCAATCATAGTTAGCAACGACAGCGCTACCGAACCAAACTGAGCTTTGCAACGTTTTTGATGTTGTGAGAATCTCCTTACACCGGCAGAGCCCCTTCCTTCCCCACATTTTAAGAAGCAAGCTCGGTGTGCAATGATGTGCAAACAGATGTGCAAACAACAAAGATATGTCATATTACAGTCCGTGCTGTTTTATCCGAATGTGTAGTTTGTTTTTGTGGTAAACACTGGAGAAAGATATGTACATACGCACGGACCTTTTATTTATGTGTAAGCATGACTAACCTTGCTGGGCAGGCTTAATTATGAAACGATGATTCAGCCTACCATCAGTGTCCAACAGTGGCCAAAAAATTTATCTCAGTTTCAAATCAACGTATATTTACGTCTGACCGGACAATGTCAGGTTTTTTTGGTGGCGGGATTCGGTTGGACGCTCACTCGTGGCGACCGCCGGGCAACGGATGCAGGTATCAATCAGTTCCATTTTCTACTAAAACTCTATGAATCCGCGTCCCTCAGTAAGCTGCTCACCACGTTGTGTTCTGACTCTGTACTTTGATACGCCAGGCTGGTGGATAGCACAGGGACCCGAAGCCGGCCCACCATCTGGTGTTACCTGCTCCACCGTTCACCGTAGGGGAGGCCGGCCTGCCTGCTCATGAGGCCCACTCTCGCTCCGATGGCACAAAGTTTATAGGTGTCGCTGAATGGCCCCCAAAGGTGGTCGGCGTGTCATCCGAATGGGATCTCATTGCATCCGGAGGGTGCACTACCAGGCTCTATACCCCTAGCTGAAGGTAGTAGTCGCCTCGTTACTGCGGACTGATGTGGAACACTATCTTTAAGAAAAGAAAGAGAAAAAATATGGGGAAGCGACAATGTGCGTAGTGACGTGCCGCCGGCAACGGGGCTTCCCACCCCACTGGAGGGGCAGGCGACCAGAAACTTTCAGTACAGGAGGTGACTGAAGGAATGGAGGAGAATCGGTTTGATCCCTTCAAGCCGATGACCATAACGCTGACGACAACAACCCCTAATGAAAGTTCCCGTATCCGGTGGACGAAGAGGAGAAAGTCAAGGTGGGCCTGTCCTACCTCTTCAGAAAGGTGGGCGACCCTGCCAGGATTCCGACTGAACTTTCGAATATTCTGGTGCCCCTTGAAAGCAGACTAAAGCCGCTTTAAAAGTACACAAACGAGCTAGTCAGGCAGATCAGGGACGTCGTAGACAGTCTTTAGAAGGCGTATCGAACCGTTCGTGCATACCCAGGAGGAGGTCCTGGAGGACAAAGTGAATCTTCTAAAAAAATAAGTGGCCTAGCAGATGACGGAGAATGAAGCCCGAAAAAAGAGACTAGAGGAGGCAAAAAAGGCCTCACCAAAGCTCAAGAGCAAATCGCGAGACAGCGAAAGGAGGTATTTAGCGGCTACGCATTGGGCGTACCCAGTAATCAGAAATTGCGGGAGCTGGAGGACCTCCTCGGGTCTTTGTAAACCACAAACGACGTTGCGGCCGCTGTTAAAGAACACATATGCAGCCAGATTTTCTCACACTTATGCAATCATGCAAAGGTCGAGATTGACGGACAGACTCCATCTTCTCTCAAAACAAGTAGGGTCTGCGGGAATGAACCTCATGGCGGGTCCGGCAGAGATCATCCTTGGACACCCCATTTGACGCTGACGAACCCAGTCTGGCAATGGGCATCGTTGGATAGGGTCCGGCTCCTTGGGTTGCCGCCAAAGATTTGGCATAGGCGGAGAATACGTGGATAGAGACTAAGACATGCCGCCCCACAAAGTGGATAGAGATCGCTCGGTGCTTTCTCTGCCAGGTTTAACGCACATTGCTCAAACTGAAAAGACACTAGGAAAAGCGTAGCGTTCAACTGAGTCAAGAAAACCATAAGGTGGCGGCGCGCAATCTTTCAGGTACCAGGAGACCGGATATCGGGCCAGGAAATCCCCCGAGAAGGCCCTAACACGGGTGTAGCGGGAATAAGAGAAAGGAGGTGGCTGAAAAAGCAGCTATGCCCGGGGAGACGGAACAGGCTGAGAAATCAGTTCCGTCGGAGGAGATAGAAGAGGCGAAAAAAAGCCCGTCGCATAGAGGTGGTGGACGGATTCACCAGCACTCATGCAGTCGATAAAATAAAGTTCTCAAGCAAATCTCAACCACACGCTTGTGTAGCGCACGACATTCTGGAGCAGAGGACACTACCACCTCTCTGAGCCTAATGTAAGACGGCGGAGGGGTCGTGGATCCGGTGGCGGACGCAACCCTATGGTGGACCGGATAGGCACCAAACCTAGCTATTAGGGAGAGGCAAAGCAGTGCGGGCATTCTAATCCTACTTCTCGTCGAACGATCGACCAGTTCAAGGGGTTCTTGGAGGCACTTGGCGTAGCATCGTGGTACACCGGTGTAAGAAGGTGTTTGACGCAGGAGACTTCAATGCAGCCAGAGAAACATGGGGTAGTCGTCGCACATGCTATCGAGGGCCACCCCTACTAGACTAGCTGGCACAAAACGATCTGCTTCTGCTCTGAAAGATGGACTCGTTCCGACGTTCATGAAGGAAGAGTAGGAGTCGTACTTCAATTTTACCATCGGTGGGGATCCGGTGATCAGCACAGTACACCGCTGAAGGTTATCCAAGCAGAAGACGTTAAGTGATCATAGGTACATAGCGTTCCAGGTGTCTCCTTTACCATTAATCAACTCGAGCAAGCGATGACAAATGCGCCATCTTGACTTATCAATGCTCACAGACACTTGACGAGATCTGGCGGGACCCGTCCGCCGAGGAGATCATTGCAGCCAAAATCTCTCAAACATTGACGTCCGGTTGTCCTGGGACAAATTCTCGAACGGATGCACACCCTAGACCGAAGCGTGGGCCCAAATACTGGTTGACTGATGAGATTTGGGAGAGATCACGGTGCATAAAGCCACATAGGGCAGTCAGGGGAAAGCAGACCTAGCTGCGGAGAAGGTACGCCGCAGGGGCCGTCGACGAGGGTTTACGGCACCTGGAAGCCCCACTTTAGCTCGGTACAAGAGAACTGCGACGGAACCCCGTCGTCTTGTCCAGCTACATAACAACCAACAGCAAGGAGCTGATCAATGCCGTCAACGCGGGTGTATGGGGGCTGTTATTATCAGGGAAAAGCTGCACTCGCCTGGCCTTTGCATTATCGCAAAACGTCCTTGACGTTGAGGTCCGCCGACTTTCCCTGACAGATATGTGGAGGGGGAACGAAATGATCAAGGTAGACGGCATGATCCTAAGGTGACCGGGGACAAGGTGGAGAAGGCGGTCGAACTCCTGGCACCCGGGAAAGCACTAAATGCCCCAAGGGATCGCAAAGCTCCTAGTCAAGCGATAGCTAAAAGCCTTAGCCACTCTGGCCAACAAGCTATGGCCAAGATGGTGCCTTAGGACTTGTTGATCAGAGAACGAGGCTTGTACTTTGTTGAAAGCAGGTGGATCCGACAGCGGCGAGAAACGTTACCATAAATGGGTGGTAGAGTGAATGGTCGCATGGAGAATTTACGGAGAACACGAAGAGCGCCTAAACCACGTTTTGGATCTTAGGCGGTTGCTGGGCGGGCAACAGTGGTAAGCTGACTTATGAGGTGTTCCAAATTCTTACGGGACAGTTCCAAATCCATATGATAAAGACCGGGAAACTGGGATGACACCGATAAGTGCGCCCTGTGCGAGACTGAAGAGATAGACGACGTTGAACGCTCGGTTCTGCGTTGCCCCTTTTTAGTCGAGGCAAAAGAGGCTGGTATAGAGAAGGTGCCTCGGCTAGGATTGGTGAAAAAGGTGCTTCACTATATGATGACTACCGCAAGTCTCGCAGGTGGGAGCACGATGGCTCAACGTTATCGTGAAAGGTAATGCGGCACTATAAATGGTTAGATGGGCGGCAGTTACCGGGTGAGAGTTACTGGAGTCTCCCGGGGGGGCGTGTCCGAAGGGCTCCCGAAATAGAGATGTCAGGGAGGACAAGCGATGCTCCATAAGGTGATGATAAACACTTGCACTATTCTAGGGTAGGAGGCCGGATGCTACTTGGTAGACTGGATGAAGGCAGCCGCAACCGACGGCTGCTGGAGGTCTGGCGTTTACCCCCTCTAATAGCCTCGAAGCAGTGTTATTAACATTTCGAACCATGGCAGAATGAAAGGAATGGGAGTTTTAGCGGGTGTGTGAGTCTCTGCAGTAGCCACTTTCGACTTTCATGGCTTACCTGGACCCCCGAAACAAGTACTGTGTTTTGTAAAAGGGTAACATTTTGGCACTAAATATGATAACATCAGCAGTTTTGCATTTGTTGGTGGCTATTTAAAGAACTAAATTGAGGCGCATTTCAGAATAACTTTTTGAAGAGCGAATCACCTGTTGATCCAATGGATTGCAATGAATAATTGCGCACACTAGTGTGTACACACATTATTAACTGCACTAAGTGCAATAGAGCTCATTTGAATGCAATAACCGGTGTAAAAGTATATGTGTTACAGTTATTGCTTAGAGAGGTTAGGTTAGGTTATATTAGATAAAGCATTGGCATGTGTCATACAGAATTGTTTCCTGAGCTGTTCATTTATGTACATATTACTAACGATTCATTACTCTTTACACACAAGTCTAGAAGGCAGAAGCCATACTTATTAATCACTAGTAACGCTACACAATTATAATAGCTAATACTCACATTCTATTAAGTACTAAAGTTGTGGCGGAAGTAGATTGGCTAATACACATTGACGTATAGCGTTGGTTGTTGCCGGCAGTAATAATATTATTATTATCATTATTATTATTTTTATTATTATTACTTATTGGTCACGGCATTATTTGCAAAAACAAAAACTGCCTACATTCTTCTACGCATAAAGACCTAGATTCTAGGCAAAACCACTTAGTTTCGCGTTTCACGGACGGATATATTTTCATCCTTCGTAAGCACATTATTTGACCCTGTTGTAATGTGTAACGACCTAGCCATATACGATAAATATTTGACATAAATTCAAGTTAATATATTTATACATATTATTTTTTTAGTAACTACATGCAAAGGAAATAAAAAAGGAAATAAATAAAAAAAAATAAAAGGAAAAAAGGAAAAAACTTATAAAACTCTACCATAGACTATATACCAGCTTGCTTCTTCTAGTTGCAAGCTATATAGCGTAAGAATTCTTTTTGAGAATAATGATCTCCGTGGTATTTATTTATACAAAATAATTTACGATATGAATAAAGTCCTGGCATACAACCTATGGGAATCAGCGTATCAGTTATGTTAGACTAGAAGAAGGGCGAAGAGAATATCGATTTACTTCTTTATCCATTCTTCTCCATTTATCCTTTGAGGTGACTCTAAAATAAGTCTCGTCCCCAGATACGCAGGCGTATTTTTAGTTTTAGATAAAATGATCGTAACACTCTTATACATTTTTTAAAAATACGAAATGGTCTGACGTCGAAAAATTTTTAACGAAATATTAAGATTGTGTGGTCATTCAAACTCACCTATTTCAGTATTCTAAATTAAATTTTTTTATCGTTGTGCATCTACAATTTACAAAACACATTGCTTTGATATTTGCTACCATAAGACCGTTTACTCTCCTGCCCTGGAAAACCCTTCTCCATATTCTTACACCGCCCTTATTACTAAGTATAACTAATTTTTCTTCAAAACTAAATTGCTTGACGAAACTATTGGGCATCTGCGTAAGTGATCGCTTGAACTAATCAAGTCATTTAAGTAGAATGCGTCCAAAGTGCCTCGCTTGTAGAGAAAACTCATTCGGTGGCGTAACGCTTTACTTTATTTCCCATTTTTTTCAAAAAAGGATAGCTACTTATTGGATATTAAGCATTTTTTAAGGAAAATTTAAGTAAGGTAAGCGGCAGCTTTCCAGGGCCACGATTTTTGACAACCAAATATAGTTTATAAACCAAACCGTGTGGGTACGTCTCTTCTAGAGATCCGCCTAAGAACTACTTTTCAGTGTAATCGATAAAAATTCTTAGGTCGCGAGTGCGTCTGAGGATGTTGTAGCCTCAATTCTCTTGTAACCCTTAATTCCCTCAATTACTTCTCAGAATACGGTGGAATTCGTGGCACGCAGAACTCGGTCTACAACTTCATATACGATGCATGCTTTTGATAGGCTGACGAAATTTTTTCATCAAAAGCAGTTGTGGGCTTGCGTCAACTTTACACGGATAGGAATGGTCTCTAGAATAACATTCCTGGACCACATCGAGTACCGTTGCCTTGACACTGTTAGATCAGACGTGATTCGTAGATTTGAGATTCATTTAATAATGCATGAAGCTGTTAAGTTAAAACCAGATTAGCTAATGTGGTTGCTTAATTGTAATGGTTAATTACGTGCTTCTCGTGATAAACAGAGGGGTTTACTGGCAAAGATTAATCAAGGAAGACGCGGAGCAGAAAACAAAGGTCTGTTTCTAGAAAATCCTCATTATTAGCGACAAGCAAGATTAAACATGCGGATAACGAAGGATCTCTCGTGCTTGATCCGCTGCAGTGTCGAATATCCGTATAGCCCCGTTCAACCAGCAGTAAGTGGACATAGCAGCCAAGACGCGCTATTCGATGACACGTGCCGGTTCACAGCATCAGCCAAACTATTTACAACTTTAGGTCTACTTTATGGATTGGACTTTCTAAACACGAAACAGTTGATAAGCTGTCTCAACTCATTTTAAATTGAATCAGATCAAATATTCCACGTATGTACGTCAAATTTGAAATTTACCTCTATCGATCCACTTCTTTTGGTAGAAGAATCAAGGACGAGAGTGGATACCTTGTGAAGCCACATACGTTTGAAAATCAGGTGTGGTTTGAAAGCACTTTCGTTATCTCTTTCTGTAAAAGTAATTTTTCTACTCATTTATTCCTTTTCAGATATCTATGTCTATCGGTGTGGTTGTCACAAATGTGTAGTACAGCGTGTCTAGCGGAAAAAATTATCTTTAATATTGCTTTTCCTAGTTGTTCATAAAGAGAAAACTAGTTAGCCATCAAAACTACATTCAGTCTTAGTTAAGCCACCAGTAAGTAGTCCCACTCTGACGAAAGTTCTCCGAAAGGCACGTTCCCTGTCGAAAATTATAACATTGAAGATTGCAACGGTCAGTCATCCTACTTGCCTTTGTCACTAAATTGGTGTGCTGCGTATAATTAGAGGAATGGGTAATGCTGATTAAACTGCATAAAACTGAACGAGAGGCGCAATATTCTAATGAAACAATAGTGATGTAGCTCTCTTAAAGCTTACAAAACGCAAGTGAGTCATTGTTGTATAGAGGTCAATTGAAAGAAAAGGTGTGAAGCGTATATGCAGCAGGTTCCTATCCTAGTTTCAAAGTCTTGCTACTTCGGAGCATTCCTGCTGTATGTACGAGATGATGGCGCTAACAAACAGCTTACTATATAGTCTAAGTACTATAGCCAGACGGTACCAGCTGGCATTGGATGCTCCATTGGCATTGGATGAGGGTCAGACAAGGTCTGCCGAACCCCAGCGACAGAAAGCTGTAAGAATGTTTTGTCTTTCGCATACAATCAGCCAAGCCAGTGCCGTCTAACGGTGGTAAGGACAAATTAGTAGTGGAAGGTGCGGCTATTGAGCCAAAATGGAACGCATGACATGCATAAAAATAGTAACATTACTTTCTGATGTTTTACCTTATGGTAGGCATGTGAGACGCTGAAAGCCCCTGGGAAGGGTCTTATGAAACAGCAGCTAATGTATTCACCCAATGGTTCAGGTTATACAAGTCCGCATAAAAGAGTCAATTAAGACCATATTCTCACCAGAGCGAGGTGATGGTACTAATGTCTTTACTGTCAAATTAGGCGGCTCGGTGCACTCGTGTAAACCTTTCAACCGGAAAAACACATAGGTTCACGGGTTTGATCCCCGCCGTTGCACATTTACATTTATGGGGCCCGTCTTAAGAAGTGATGCAAAAGCGGTAGCGTGGACGTTAAATGTAGGTTTATGGTCGGTTCAAAAAAAGGCTGTTCTGGTTAGGTCACAATTCTGTGTAGCACACAGTGGATGTTCGTAAACGCAAACCATTGGTATTTTTAATTGTGATTTTAGTCTAAATTATTGGCTAGTGCATCGGCGGGCAGTTTGTTTGGTTATTTGGCAATCTATACATTGAGCCTGCTATTGATATCTGTTCCTAGCAAGGTTCAGGGTCAGCGTATCTACACGACGGTGTATCGTTTATAGGCGGTAGCAGATAACTCCAATCAGCTTCAGTCGTTGCAGGGAACAAAATGTGCCTCTCATTTCATGGCTATAATTCTTGTTTCCACTCGCGACATCGACACTGGGATGTAGGAGCGTATATTCTCTGTTGTATACATGCTATATAACCAGCAACGCCTTGGTACTACATGATGCATTCGTCGGAACCCTGCGTCGTGGCAATATCGTGAAGAGTTGTTGTGAGGTTTGTACCACGTTGCGTATTCGAACACATAGATGCAGTCACGGTTAGTTAATAACACGCTTGGCTGGTAATTGCTGGTTGCCGCTGCGACTGCCACTTTTTACCCGAACGGAGTATTGGCCTATTAATTTTTTCCTGTGGCGCTCTTATTTACATAGAGCTTGGTGGAGGTACATTTCAATGCTAGTATCAAATGGCCGAGTAACGCCAGCTAGAGATAAGCTAATGTAATAGCTCCTTCACATAGACGTAATCGCTGAGGGTACGATACGTATAAAGAGTCGTTCATGTAATGTGCGTTGCGCAAAAATATTCGTGGTGAGTGAGCTGCTACAGATAAGAGGCAGTGGCAATGGTAATAGTACCCCCGCAACCGATAATAACTAGACGAGTGTTTACACGTTTGCGCATTACTTTATAGTATGGTGGTTGATCGTGGGTTGCCCTGCAACGCCTTAGTTATGCAATAAAACTTTGTTTCAACGTAGAATTCGATCTTGAGTCAACGACCTATGATAAATTTAATCTGACAAAACAACGTCGCTGCTTTTCCTTTCGTTCTAAATGCTATTCTTTAAACTAATGTTAAATCTAAATATTATCAAGTGTTCCTAAGGATTAATTTACTAATAAGAGAAAAATGTTCAAAAGAGAAAGCAGAAAGAAGGCTAAGAAGGCAATTAAATTTAAGCTATGTTGAGTCTTTCCACTCGAGCTGCAACTGATCTCTATAAATAGAAACTTCTGAACCAATCTTTGCCTTAGAGTCTCCGTCTGGTTCATTTCAAAGTAAATGAGCTGCCCTGTAAATTGAATCACAAGCCTTTAACTAAATGACAAATGCTTACCGGGTTACTTAACAATCGCCTATCTTAAGCTGCTTGCTTTAAAATATTTTATAGCAGCAAAGGTACACAGTGTCGCGTCCATAATCATCTTTCCCTATGTTATCTTGGTGCATTCATCATGGCATAACTATCAAACATGTATTGCGGAGCGCTTCTGCATGACGTCCATGCCATTGATACGTCGCTCGGCGGTTATGTGTCGGGTTACGTGCAGCACAGGTCAAAACGACGAACTGTGCTTAGACTCATCTCCAATCAATACTCGTCGGTTAGAGTTTTTAATCAAATAACGCGTGACACTGCAGTTCAAATGCTCCTGACAAGATAATGCCTAAAATATGTAGTGCAAACCATTTTTGTATCTGCTTATTATTATTATGTATTAACTTCTAATAACGGTATTAACTAGAAATGATCAAAGTCAAGTTGCATTAAACTTATCGCTGAGAGAAGGTACATACGTATATATGCAATTAAGGCACTATGTTTTGTGTACTTTATTAAACGGTTTTCTATACTTATATATATATATATATATATATATATATAAAGTAAGGGAATATTATGTTAGATATTGTTTCACAATTATCCTGTGCTGTTAGCCTAGCGGTAAAAATATACGAATTATATTCTAACTGACTAATAATATACTGAATTACACACACGAATTCTGCAAGATATTTATGTATAGATCAAATGCCTAGGACCCAGTGAGACGAGATATATTTATCACAACCAAATTCGCCTTTCCATTTAATTTTGACCGCTCCCCTTGTTACAATTAAGTTCTAATTAAAGCATTTTGGATTTTTTTGGGTCCCAACCAAAGCGTGCAAATGAATAAACACGTATATCACCGCATGCACGTGTCGATTAGCGCTATCAAACCTTAAATAAGTTTTCACGCGTAAGTGCAGAACCCATTTTTTTTATCCGAAACAATCAGCTTTTTAATGTGGTATTTGCAACAAATCTGTTTTTCCAAAAGGCAAAATGGTGGAAATTGACAACTTTATTTTTCTGGCACCTTGTCTGATTTCCACCTGTTTCGTGTTGCGTTAAACAGCTCTTTCGATCTCTACGTGAGCACTACGGTTGTATTTATTCAGAATGTAGAGTGAAATTAATGGCATAGAAACCTGAAAGAGGTCAATAACATTTCGTTGCTTCTTCTGTTTACGCAGTCTCATCTTTTATCTAAGAATTGAACAAAAGCAATGGGCTGCTCACATTGCCATCGTAGTTTGGATTATGGAGGCCCTCGTCATCAGCATTTGAATCATTTAAGTCTTACACATACATTCACTGTATAGAATTTCCGATAACAAGAAAGGCCCATTTTCTATGCCCAGCAGCCTAGAAGAATAGCTCAGAACACTGCCTGCCTGAAACATCCGAAAAGTCTGTAAAAAGGTATAGAATGAGAAAAGTTTGGTTTATCTATTCAACGTATTCGTTTCTCACATGCCGATGGATGCAAATATGGTCTGTGATAACTCTGCAAAACTGCATATCGCTATCCTAGCAAGAGAAAGCATTTTGCCAAAATACAGAGTATGCCAACGCGTAAAATCACGCCCTCAACGGCGTCTTTCCTTGTGGTTTGTTTCAGTTGCCGCTTCTGTTGGGCAGATTATTCTAGCAGCTGTCCTCAGCTATCTATTCGCACCAGTTTGACACACACAATGCTAGCTGTGTGCATTCTCTTCCATTTCAAAGATGGCCATCATGCTTTGGTCTGAGATACATTTGGTCTGAACTATTCTTGAGGGCTTTGAATGAACCTCGACCGTTCTATGAGCTCAGTAAACAATTAACAAGCGCACTCGTGTGTCAAAGCAAAGCCAATGTTGAAATAGTGCTCTGTAACGCCTTTCTGCGAAATTTTATTTAACAGCAACTGGATCAATAAGGGAAGGAGAATTTACATAATTTCTTTCACTATGATTGAATCTTTCAGGATCCAAAACTACCTCTTGACCTTTGTAGTTTCGCAAGCCTGTTACTGTTTCTCTGTCTCAGCAGAAATTTCACGGGAGTAATAATCGTATAACGTCTTTGGAGTCTAGGACGTTCCAAATATTCTACAATCGAAGTGATGAATATGTCGCGGCGACAAAGCAAGAAAACTGGCAGCAAGATGACAAACGACATGAAAAGCGGAGTGCGTGTTCTTCGAGTCGAGGTGGTTACAAAGTGAATACGACAAGGTTTGAATTCCTCGTCGTTCCCTTTTGCCCTCGCCGATATTATCAAGCAGACATAACCGCCGCGGACCAAGAATGACAGTAGCCAAAGGAAATAGTATCTAAAGTTTTACTCCTTCCTCGAATGCTCTCTGCCGAACTGTCGACTTCTCTCTTGGAAAGGTGCGTTCGACACGAGCCCTCTGAGCGCTTTGGGCGTAGCTTGGCGATCCATTTCGCAAGGATGGCCTAACACGAAACCCTTCTATGTTTCGTTTGAAAGAGGAACTTAAGGACCTGATGATTTCTCTGTGGAACCTTTCGCTGTCGTTCAAGAGATGACGGGCGGAGGGAGAACGAGAGGGCACTCTGTTTGGTTGGTGGAGTACAGGCGTACTTTAGTTTGTGCCAGGAAAATAATATAGTAGCAAGGTACGGCTTCGTTTAGTCATTCCTACGACAACTTTACATTTCCTTTCTCAGTGCTGGGAAAATACTTGGAAAACACGATGTCTTGATTTTAGCTTAGCCCAGTGAGAACATGGAGAGACAACGAGAATGCGTTGTGCAAGAGGACGTCCGGCAATGCAAGACCGTATGGAGCGAAGACAACGAGCCAGAACAGGGAGTGGCAAGAACACGACTATCAAACAAACTGAAAAGGAATTGTTTCCTCAAGATAATTTAATTTCTCTGTCGTAAACACATTGAATGCCTATGGTTAATATCTACGATCGTAAAGTACTTCGTTTGAGGTACCTGCTAACCAGTAGGCATGCGGAAACCCGTACGTTGGGTCAAGTGATTTTGATTTGTCTTTTGGATTTTGCTTCGACTTCATGTTGTATAAAAATAAGGCACCTCTCGCACTATTCCAATAGTACGGTAGGTGCATGCAAGGATGTTTAGAAGGCAGAATGTTATAAGCCGATACCCCATAAGTGCTTTTATGACAAATTCACAAAAAATAAGTTCACGGTTTTTCAAGCGGTTATTGTAACCATAGAGCTAGACAGGTTTGTTTACCAGCCGCACTGTTTAAAAAAAATATTTTAAGTAACTATGTTTCTTCTAGTATGAGTAACACATTTACGCACTTCTCGCATCAATGCATATTGTAGTCATATATTTCATCATTTAAAGGCGACGGGCTTATTTCATTTTTAAATTAAAGCTACTGATTCAACAGATCAAGGAGGCTGTGCAAAATGCTATCCGTGCGACTATATCCGCGGTGCGATGTTGACTTCTGCGAAATTGTGAGCGGGAACTATGGGAAAAAGCTTGGCTGTTAGGAGCGGCTGAAGACACTTGGCGCCACGGAACTGTCTTGATGGATGATAGCATAAGAAATTGAAGTCTGGACTCTTCGGTCGAGACTGCATCATCCGGTGACTCTGGCTCGACGCCCTCTTAGGGACTCTCATCCAGTTGCATTAGAAACATGTCCATTTAGCTATGCATATTACAGTTGCCATAGTGTCTAATACGAGGTTCCTTACGTTCGTATACCATGTGCTAGAGATTTATGTTTATGATAACAGGAAATCTAAAAGCCTACCTTACAAAAGACAATCGAAAATAAGTAATAATTTATTCATTCGTTCGCTGCCTGCTTTCTGGCGATGGCACAAAATTACCCTTAGAAATATCTTGTTTACGAGCGTGAGCGAATTTGCAAATTGTTTATACAAGCATTTCAGTACCACACTTTGTCTTCAGCCAAAAGCCGAGAAGCGCATTTTGTTTTGTAAGCTTACCAGTTTTCACTAATGAACACAGTTACATTCAAAAGAGAGCTTACTGCAAGAAGAAAATAACATTACGACCAGCTGTGCTTCTGCGTATGTTCTGTTAGCAAGGAATTTTGCATAAGTGCAAGCAAAAAAGACGCATTACATATATAATGGTTAATATTCATGTGATAACTTCTTCTACTTTTCTCTCAAACGCGTTTTTGTAAAATCATATTATCTCTTATATGTGCGTTAGAATCATCTATCGGCAAATCAGACGGATTCTGGGAATGGGTGCATGCGAACTGTTCCCAAATTCCTACACCTATTCAAAGACATTTTTGGACCTAGAGGCCATAGTTCATTCTTGTGGTAGTTTATTAGGCTGTTTAAGGTGAAATGTCTCTATGAAAAGCGAAACGGTGTTGTCCCTGGTGTTAGATATGTCATGAATGACAGAGCTTTACTGGCTTTTTGCAAAACGCTCGTGCGGGCTCACAGATTATACCAACAATAAGCCTGAGTAAACATAGGAGCTAAAATGAAAAGTACAACACATTGTAGAGCGAATTGCAAGCAACACCCGATAATTGTATAAGGCGTGCCAGCGCGGGCGCAAGGGCGATAAGCATACCTAAGATAATGCGCAATACATTTTTCACAGCACTGGCGTAAACGTATTCTACGGCTACATGTATGAAGCCTCATCTACACCCTCATCTAGCTTTCGCTGATGCTAAACAGGGACAAGAAAGCACACGAAATGCAAAACGCGTTAAGGTGAAAGGGGAGGCGCCGCGTGCGAAGCGCCTGTGTATATATAAAAGACCTTCCTATACACTCTATAGTACATTCTATATGCACTGTATAGTAGGGGGAATTGTTAGATATCGTAGTTTCCCTTTATGCTATAGCTGCTTAGCGACCTTGCAACCAAGCAGTGAACCCGACCGGTACGCGCGTTTGCAAGTAGCTGGCAATCATTCGCAAAGAATTTGGGTAGGACTTTCAGCCGTTCACTTTTGAGGTCTGTTGAAGACTCTTGAGTGCCACAAGGTTGCGCATTCTACATACAATTTAACGTAACTCTCGTAATGACTTTTGGCCATTCCAAGCTTTCATACCAAACACAAATACACGAGATAGGCTGTAGCTGATCGTAGCTAGATCTTACAACGTCGTAGGCTCATATTATCATATGCGACGGCGGTATTAGGTTATGCAAGTGCGTCAGGCAATGGTTAGTCGTGTATTGCTTTTTTGATAGCTGTTCGCAAAAAGATGTAGAAATTGCAATACCGAAGTAGAGGCAGCAAGCACGCCGGAAAACAATCAAAGACTGTACTGATTGGTTTAGAGCCGGCAACTGGCTGCGGTCTTGGCCCGCTCAATTGCTTTTTGTTGACTGGCACGTTCATTCGAAACAAATGCTATGTGGGAGCCAACGTCATGTAATGCATTCGGTCTCCCATAAGACAAGTATATTGCAGATGCAAAAATCGTGACGAGTGATCAAGGTTAAGGCCATTTCGTTCCCAGGCAGTTATAGTGCTAGTAGTAGAAGGCTGTGTCGATTAATGCAACTGCATTAGGGTAAATGTCGTTAATTTTTTCAAAGCCCTTCAAAGTGAATATACTGAGAATTTCTTGAGTTTTTTTTATTGGGTTTTAGTACACTGGGAAGGTCCTTACTGAACGTTCTTACTAGCCTAGCCTACACGAGACAATCCGTAAGGACAAAAGACATGCGTACGAAACAGTGCGCAATTTTCTGCCGCATTTCTGTGTAAACGCATGCTCTTTATGAATGTCAACTTTAGTGGACAATCACTAGAAGACGAAACATAGAAAAATAGCGCAACTTGTATACTTTCTTATATGAGAGAACTCCATGTTGAAAGTAGCTTCAGGATTTATTCTAGGATAAGCGACTTACGCTCCTTAAAATGGTTTTTCTACCTATCCAACTTGAAAGCCTGCATTTTTTATTTGCGTCTTGGGGAAAGTTACTTCAGAAGTACGTCTTAAACCCTCTGATTACTAATCTATGCACTAGTTTATCAGGGGAACGCTATCGACTTCGCAGCCTTAATGCACGCATGATTCACTGAAATCTATCATGGATTCGAGTACAGTCAAAAAAAATCTATTCCGGACTCCTGAAGAGACTTTGTCCGTTAGAACACAAAAATAGACAGCGCCGCGGATTTCGTAACCTTGCGCCCTTAAAATTTTTCTTGGGGATTTCATGTTCAAAATCAGCTTTGATGCGCTCATTTGACTCGAATACGGTGTGCTTTTCACATTCTACGCTTTGCTGGGCTTGCCTCTAGGCGTTGTTCCAGGTGTATAACACACAGCTTTTCTAAAAGTGATTAGAACTTGGGCTTTACTTGAAACAGTAAAACAAAGCCGCAGTCCTAGTATAGGCAATTATTCCGCACGTTATGTCTCAGCAGCAAATAGTACATACAAACAAGCTAGTACAAGACCTATTAAACAGAGAACGATGGCTAAATAGCTAATGAACACGTAAGATGTAAAAGGATAACGTACAGGCAGAAGTGCTTACATAACATTGTTTCGGAAGTTGCATCTACAAGACCAGACAGAACCAGCAGCGCAAAAGCCCATGTATCAACAGCTGGCACAGTTACTGTGGACAGCGCCCAAAAACCATGGAATGGCGCTTTCATATGCACGGACACAAGTGGATCGTTTAGTCGATCATTTAGTTCAGTATCTAGTGCGCACATTCTTATACGGCATTAATATTCGAAACATCTCGCTGTGCAATGATTAAGCTCCCGACTCGCATTCCACAAAGGAGCAAAAATGTACGGCCGTTTATGGTTAGTCAAACAGCGAGATATGCGCGTGCCTACGTAGGAAAAGATTAGACATTCGTGCGCTTTACTCAATGTCGTGTGGGCGCCACACGCCCCAATATAGAAGTTGTACTCAGACTGGTGCTGTCGTGCACAGTCAGCTGTAAAAAAGGCTGAAAGAAGAAAAGTTATATACAAAATAGTATGTAACTTCTTTTTTGTTCGATATTTGCTGAGGTCTGATGGGACATCTGATGGTAATCAGAAACGTACTAGGTAATTCACTCAGTTCCGATTGTTGACCGCTTGTGATGCCATTGTCCATTTGAATTTTGTTTGCCGTAAGGATGCCATAGAGGCTGTGTGAGACGAAAGAAACTGACCAGGGCGACTTGAAGAGATTTGTTTTTTAACAACAATGAAAACTAGCAACCCCACGTAAGGTGTAGCTTTACCTGGCTACTTTTTAAAAACTTGTATGAAATATAGCGGAGTCACCTAGTAGCTATTAACGAATGCTTCCTGTAAAACGATCCCCCTAAATATGACGTGACTGAGACGGGGTACACAGGTTCTGTTATGATAATTGCGGGTGTTGTACTAGGTCATTTGCTCAATGCTCAATATTAAACTACATTCGTGGTGTTTATATTTTTCTACGGTATTTGACACACTGGCCAGAGATATTGTTTCGACAGTTTTGAAAACACTTGGCGAACTAGACGTATACTCGACGAGCTCGCGTGCTTACCTAGTGCATGTGAGCAGGTTATGTGGGAAAAACCCCATCTTTAATTGGCACTCAGAGTCAGTGTTACCTAAAAGCTCAAAATAAGCAATATGTCACTTCTTGATACCCATAGTAAGTGCGCTGCTTATAATGGTGCTCCGAAGCATATGTTAGTAGCTGAGTAGCAAATACTTGCACACCTCAGCAGTGAACAAACGATGAAAAAATAATATCAACGGAGAAGGAAAATCAATATATATGTAGCACCGAAGTTTACTTCACGACTGGTTCCACTATAATAAGAGCTAATTAATTAGCCAGTTTTCTTGCCACCGAGATGGCAACAGCTGTCGTGTTCAACCAGGTTCCCAAGCCAAAGATTCTTTTTTCGTAATTACTTTAGTTCGAAGAACAACAAAGAAGGTTGTCAATAGAAGACCTTGTTAGAAAGTTGCAAATCATGAGATCATTCAACCTTCCGACCGTATTTAAAGATTATGTTTCATCTTTGCTATGTAGCGACGTAACAAACAGATAATGGCTTATTGCGGTGCCCGCTTTCCCATATCGGCACCCGTAGCGCGCACACGATATTTGGTTAAGACGAAGAATTATATCGCGAAGAGCCAAACGCCGCGATGTGAAGAAGTAACCGAGCATTTAATGTTCGTCATGTTTGTTCCACTGTCACATCAGGCGGGTCCGTATATGACCGTTTATTAGATTGAAATTAAACATCTATTACGAAATCGATTACTGTTTCGAATTCTGAAAGCTTGCCACGGCACGACTCTAGGCAAGTTCAAACTGGTAGGCACCTTCTTGTTCGAAGGTTTAATCAATTAATTATCTATCGCTTAGAAACCGGGGTTCATCACTGAGTAACCCACCGATGTATACGCATATGCCATTTAAACACATCTGATAACCTCGGCAAGGAGCCTGCAGAGCTGTCGATAAATGCTGGTTTGTGTCATCAAAGATACTGGTTGAACGTAACTTAAGTGTGAATTAAATCTGAATTCATCGACACGCTTGATAGATAGGCCGAGTGGTGTCACCCCATTCACCACATCCCTCGCATAGCTTTAAGGCTGAGGCTGACATACCATTATTGACATAGATTTGCCTAATGTGCGAATACACAGTGTTTTTAAACACATTCGGCTCTCGGTATGGCGAAGATTATTTATCATTTATAATAAAACTTGCTTGGCTGTTTACTGCTACCCGCGATTTTTGACAGTTATTACTCTTTAAAGTTTTTACAGGCTATGAAACCGTTGGTTACATATCATCAACAAATATTTTGGCTTCCTCCCTTTATAATTTGGAGCTATTCTGAGGGCGACTCTGCTCTGTAACAATAATTGCCAGATTCCATAGCTTTATGACTACGGATCATAATCATAACCACTCGCCTGCATCGTTCTCACCATAAAACGGATGCAGAGCTCTTGTAACAGAGCACATTTATCCACTGTTTACAATGGAGGAGGTAAAAGGGTTGACGCAGGCTAAATACCAATAAGTTTGGCTCTAGATATATCAGAAGTGCAGGCATAAATACAGCTTAAAAAGGTTTCACGCAGGTGCCAATAAAGTATCACAGAGATGTCGAAACTTGTCAAACCGCCCTGATAGCACACTCGGAAACACGGACATCGAAAGCCAGGCCAATGCATAACCGCAGCTGTGAACGTAACTTCATAGGGGCCAATACAAGTAGCTCAGGAGATGCAAACAGCAAATCCAACAGGAATGGAATGTGACCATTTTTGATTTAGTGGTTTTATATTCACAAGCATTATTTGTGCGTACTTATTACCCCTTGCCTATGGGATCTGTACTACATATGTTTTTAGAAAACGAATGAGTTTCACGAGTTTATGAGTGAGACTTAGATTTTATTGTTTAAAGCAAAGTATATGACCATAATGAGTTCACTAAGGTAATGTAAGCTTGCAAACATTTCGCAAATGGCTCACATTTTGTATTGTTAACAGTGCTGTCTGTCTTGTGAGGCATTGTGAGTGTTTCGTGGTTTGAACCTGTTTCAAACCTACGACCCAAACTTCCCTAGTTCTAGGAGATGATTATGATACTTCAGCTTCACTGAATCGTGAAAAGGATGTCCTTCCAGGGGACTTGCGCCTGCCATTGATCACCAATGCAACTGCCTTCTGAGCGCCCAGATGTACTTCATAATCAAGCAGGTATCTATCGACAATGTTTGTAGGATTTACTATGGGGTCCACCAAAAAATGTCCACTCACGTAAAAGAACCTAAGTCCCCTACGGAATCAAGCGCCTGAAACTGAACCCTTTCCTTACGGACGAAGATCAACCGCCTGTCTCGGACGAATGTTGCTCCCAACGAGGACTCTAGATTTTTAATTCCCCTGATCTCTGTTATAGCTATTTAATATGTTGAATTCAGTGCAGATTCTGTCGTTTGTTAAAGCATGTCAGAAGCAATAATGGCTCATTTGCACGTGTAACTCCACTACGACATCGCAATTATGGTGATGTATACTGCTGTCATTGACATAGAAGATCCATGAAGTGAAGCTGCCCAGTTTTTTTAGTGACGAATTATATGAGTTTGACAAAAGAATGCTAACGTTAACGTATATGAAAAGCCTTTCCTCTACTTATATTCTGGATACAGCGGGGGCCTAAGTTTACATAAACATGCAGGTTTAGTTCATGGTTGCCACTTTCGCTAAGGCCAAGCTTGTAGCTATCAACTAAGTACGATATTTATAATTATACTAAACATAAAAAATTCCCCGCATAGCATCAAGAATCTTCACATCGCGGCTCATTAGTTAGAGTCTCCAGGGCTCAGGTATTTGCATCGTCAGTCGTATACCTCGTAGGTGGCAGTCTTGTTCAAAAATGATCTATATGTTCCGATAGGTCTCTTATATATAAGCGCACTTTTGTAATTCGGTACAACAAAGCATGGCAAAAGTGGCCTCTTCGACTTCTATTTCAAGGTGTCTTCTGGGAAAAGCGGGGATTTGCGAGTCAAAGGAACCTGAGTTCTGACCTAGCCATTTTGCTGTAGTCGCATCAGTCAGGTCTATCTCACAAGCCACCCCCGCAAGCGAACGCAAGAGTGGGCATGAATACTACATTACACTAATCGAATTCGCTACATTATCTCGGCCGAAGGCTGCAACTCCTCGTTTGGAAATTTTTAAGCACGGAATCCTATATCTACAGACTCATGGACGGGTCGTTTCGTTCTCCCATTAACCCAAATGTCCGATAGGGAATAGGCGGTTCATTCAATATCGTTACTTATGGCCGTTTGCACCCGTTTCAATCGAATTTAACGGTTCTACTTCTCTGTGTTACGAAAAGGGGACATCCGTTATAAACGAGAGCCAGCAAATGATTCGAAGTGTTTTTGAAGTTACACACTCTCAACGGTCATCAATAGATCAATCTTCCCGGAACGCCTCTGAGAGATACTTCAGTTCCTTCTCATCTCCTGTGTGAGCTATAGGATTAGATTCCATCTAGATAAGCATATGTAGACACCCACATTCAAATCTGAATGTTCGTACTCGCTAGAATCTTTCCCTCGGCGGTGCTTAGTAAGTTTTTGAACCGTCTAGCGGACGAAATACATAGCCAATATGATTACCTATAGAATATCAAATTTATCTAACTAATGTAGCCTGTTTTTAAGCTTTTATAGCCTATGAAATAAATCATTTAAGGCAATTATTTCCTTCGTATGCTTTCTGAGGAAAACTTTTCATTATGCACACATTAAAGCCAGAGATCTGAAAGCTTCCAGAGGAGTAAAAGTGCCCTTCAGGTAACTTACCCTCATTTCTTTATCGGTGGTTTCTTTTACGAAATCGAGTTTAGTTCACTTCAAACCACAACTCATTCCACGCACCGCGTACTTTTTTTCTTCACAACACAGTACATTGAAACTTGCCGATGATAGTTTTGTAACGATGAAACCAAACTGTATAATCTTCATGGCTGGTCCATTATTCATTATTTCTTCGAAGAATTTTACTTTCAAGAATTTTATGATCTCGAATTCTACTTTTCCTCGTACGTCTATTTTCCCTTTTTTATGTAAAATCTCCAAGTGACAAATTCTATAGGTGTCGATTGCAAACATCATCATTAGTTTAAGCCCGAATCTAAACGGCACTCCCGATGATGACGTTTTTTCTCGACAGAGTTTTGTCTTTTTTCCCGATGAATTCATATAAAGCAACCCATGTCTGTCTATCGTAAGTCTGCAGTTTTCATGCTTATTACATTTACTCAGGTTGTGCTCGGAATTCACCACAAGGGTTCTTGTCGGCTCCAAGCATCAACTTTTAGATTTCCCAAAAACCGGTTCATTCGGCAAGTTCGGGCATAGAAGTGCATTCATCTTTCCCATGCTTATCAACGTTTCGATTTCTATTAAGGAAACGTTGGTATCACCGCCGCTCGGCTTTTTCAAAGAGAACCACGCGAATGCCTAATGTTATCAGTTTGCAGTGGATTCGGGTAGTGTTGCTATCGGTTAGACACAAAAAACTTGACGATATGTTGTTGACTTTGCGCACTAAATGACGTTCTTACTTCAGTATTTGTGGTCGACACTCACATCTGAGAAGTTTCAACGATTCCTGGTCCGAACACTTCCGAGGGATGCTAGTAGATCTTGACAATAATTTTGTTGCTTCAACCTAGTATTTTTGCTCCTATTAATACACACTACAATCACACTTGCTCCAGCACAATTACTTGAATTTCACCAGGTATCTATGTTTGTATGCGATGATCCAGTGATGACCCAAGAGCTATAGCTCACTGTCTATTCATTAAGGGAAATACGTTTGCCAACTGTGTATCCCAGAGCTGAAACTAATAACAAAAAATGTAAATAATGCCAAACAGAGAATAGATCGGGGCCTAGTCAGTAACACTATATCGTGGTGAAGAAGGTGGCAAAATTTTGGCGCGATCCGCAAAATAATTCGTCCTGACGGTCGTACCTATCCGGGTGGGCTGTTTAATCTTTGCTTAGGTGAAGTTGAACTCTCCCTACAAAGCAAATAAAAAAGACGACTCTGGTTTTTCGACTGAAGGTATGCGAATACAGAGAGTCGGTTTCTACGTTTAGATGGTATGGTACGTTAATGGGGGTAAATGTACAGTTAAGGTAAAAATATATGGCTGGAAGCTTTAAAAAATATGATAAATATAAACTGCCATTATTTTCCAATAGCATCAAGCCGAAGCTTCGAATTCACTTCAATCGTAGCTTTCGACGCCGTATAAGAGCCATTTTTACTCACTATTCGAACCACCCAACGTTTATCTCAAACTATCATACTATCTGCAAGGTGCACTACCTGACAAAAATTTGAGAATATAATATATCAGTAAACGTAACATAATTTTCTAATTTTCCAGTGCTATGATATACAAGTGGCACCAAGGAAATTGTGGTAGTTTGGTCTGAAACGTATGAATCGTATGTGCCTCTTGTGCACTTTTCTTATCAATGTGAAGCTATGATGATTTAAAAGATATCGAATAGTTTCGTGTTGATAACAACTAGCCCAATAGCTATCCTTATCTGCTACTATAGCGGTCCAAATGTCAAGAATTAGTCATTTTAGTAAAGTATCTTGCACGACTCGTTTTCCATGTCTCGCTACCACCCTGACGTTAACTCATTGTCAAATCCTTACACCTAAGGTTGTGGAAACGGGATATATATGAAACGTCGAATCTGGAATGGTGATTTAAGATCCAAACTATGCTCATTCGGTCCTTAAAAATCCACTACGTTTCTATTTTCTTCGTTGTTCTTTACATTCAGCCTTTTATCTCTCTCTGTTTAATGCGACCATCCAGCTCTCCCCCAGAGTTGATGCATGAAACAAATTCTGAGTGCCTTGATCGAAACGAGGAGATCTCTTCGAATCGATTTTCGATTCCATACCCAAGCATCCTCGCCGTTGGACCTGGTAAGTGTACAAACGTCATTGAGCTGATGTCTCCAATGCGCCATATACACAGTTTGTGTCCTTCCGGTGCCCTTATTTATTTTGATACGAATGCACACGTACAAATAGATACAGTAGGAAACGACTGAAGGGGTGAGCCAATAGGAAGGCGCAGAATAATGCGGCAGCGTGATGACACGATTGCGACAGCATCGCAAAAGATGCGTGCTGTGAATAAAAGGCATTGTACCTACGAGGGACGATTTTTAAAGATATAAATGGACACCATTCCCGTAATCAATGTTGCCATCTGATATGGGAGGGCGTATGCTGTGAAGTGTATGCATATATGCGCAGAACCGCTTTTTTTAACTCTGGTGAGCAGGAATGAAGCTACACTGTTAATGACCTCAACACTCAATCACGGTAGACGTGCGTAGGAATGTATCTAAAAATGCTCAAGGGAAATGAGGGACAATATTCTTTAAATTACCTTCATATATATGCTTCTAAACTAAAAACATATTGGATTATATTACTTAAAGCGTGAACCTGGCTACACGTGTTTTTGTCTACTCAAATTCTACTTAAATGCGGTGGACTTTGACAAAATGGCCAGGGAAACGCAGGTGTCATAAAAAAATTTACCCATTTCCCCGCGCTCTGTTGTATTCTCTACGTTTACCGTTCTTCGGAAAACATTCAGCATAAATATTTTTATTTGTGTTTTGTTTACTGCAGCCGTTTGTCGTTACGTTTATGTTTACTCACAGTTCGCTGCTTTCACGGATCTCTTATCAAACCCTTTTTTGGGATTATTTCAGGCTTCTTAGGACTAATGCCCTTTCGCCAGTGGGACGAGTCGATGTGTAAAGTGTCGATGTGTCCTTCACCAGTTTGATCCCCTGCGACTTTGGACAGCTGCCTCAGCTCTAACTATTTTTAGACCTTTGTTCAACCTTTATAGCATCGAGTCATTGATGATTCTTTCGTGCTGGAATTTCTTCTACTTCTAACATTCGATCTAGCCTCTTGGTATTACTGCTATGCTTTTTTTATTTCATTTATTGGTTCTATAATGTTGCGAGAGAAAATGTAATTACACCTACTCGTATGTTAGTCGTATGTTCTACTTTCCAAGTCAACAAAAGACCACCTATGCAAGTTTCTCACAGCGATTAAAAGTTTAAATACACAAAAACTATTCGTAGTTATTTGTATAAAATAATAAAAATTGGATAACAAGCCCAGTTCAGCAGTACAGCAGAATGGCTTTTATTTTGACTTTATAAAACTGGTCCAACTAACGACAACTTGTGTTTTGCAAATACGGTGCTTCTACCCTATTCGGGCTGGTTATATATCGCTTTGACGGGCCACCATCTTTGGTTAAGTGAGATGCATAGCTAAGGCTAGTTTTTGCTTTCTTCAGCAATTTTTTGTTCTGGTCATCGCCCAGGCTGTTTAAAATATCTGGTCGGCTCTCAAACTCGTTGACGCGTAATAACAAAGTTCTTTGATTTGATCGACGACCAAAGGGCCCAATTTAGGCATTTTCTTTGCTTTTCAGTGGTCCATTGGTGGAAAGAATCCGTCACACCACTTACAGCAGCTAAGTTACTCTTCTATCACCTGCTATCGCCTCGGTGCTGGGTTGAATAGTTCACAGTGGCCATCTCGTCTGCAGCCGTGCGTGCGTTCACTCCATCTCCTCGGTTCAGGCCCGTGTTTCGTCTTCATTGTCTGTGTTATTGCGGCCCCAGTGTAAGGAAGAAATAATACCAGTCCTTCCGTCAAGCTAGGCATACGCTAATCGTTGACTGTGGCGCTGTTTTATTGGTAAAACGAGTTTTGTAGTTTTTATAAATTGTTCCAATGCAATTAGCACACAATTAGTGCACTATGTGATGTTTCGCACAGAGACCTACCATATAAGAAAAGAACGTTGTCACTTCGTGTTGCAGGTTAATGCATATATTCCGTACGTACCAGACGCAGCATGCATAGCTAACTTAATAAGGGATCTAAGTATCGTTACAACAAGTCGGATTTAATATACACACTATGCATAGTATCCAATCCATAATTTTACCGTGTACCACGGTTTTTCGCTCTCTTAGTATGAAACATCCCGGAGCAAACGTATCAAAGTTCACAGATTGCTGTGAAGTCTGACGACGTACTTTAATTTTAAGTAAGGCTGAAGGTATTGAGCGTTCAAACGAAATTCGTTTACGAAACTCATTATTTAAGAGTGCAATTACCGTGCTATGCAGAGAGGGATTTACTGTCTTCCATTAGTATAATACCTACACGACACATCGGACATAAATGTGTACGGCTGCACGTTTAAATAAAATGACTTCTTCAAAGAAAATTATCTTCAAAGTGGCTGGATGACAACTTGGCTTGAAATGATCAGGGTAGAGAGGGTTACTGTTACGTTCTCTTTTCACTTGTCTAGATCGTTAAGGGCGAAATTTTAAATTCTTCACACATATTCATTGGGTTCATATGTTTGTTCAAGCTTAGTTTCAATATTGTTTTTCTTCCTATATTACAGCACTATGGTTTTTTACCCCACAATTCTTATTTAGCATGAAGCTGTTTGGCTATGAGACGAGGTTAGAACATATTGTTTTATTTGTAAAAATAATGATATATTTGTAACCTCAGGCCTACAGCGTTGAGCACAGAGGGGGCGTTTATGTACCTGCTTTCTTACCCGCCACTGGTATTCCCTGGTTTAGCATCGACCAGTGACAAAAGTATACGTCTTCCGAATAGTAAAGCAACTTTTTTTAATAACAATTTTGATGACAATTTGGTATACAATTAATAAAATTATGACACAAAATTAATTTGAATTACTATTGATATTGCTACTTCTGTAGGTCAACCTCGTTTCTTTTTTTGTCCAACAGATTATTTGTCATAGTCAAGTACATTTCGTAGAAATGTTTAGAGGCTTAGGACAGTTCATTCCGCCATTCTATAACGTATGTCGGTGCGACGTTAGAATATTGGAAGTGCTTCGCAAGTAAACTTTGCCATCTCTCCAGCCGAATAATTCCACATCGAAGATCCTACGAACGCACTCCAACAAGGTATATCTGAGTACTCTTCATTGGAAGGGTAATTCCTAGTGATCACCGTTTCTCGTTACCGTTTTAAACCCATGGTTACCCCGGCTATTTATCATTCAGTCCTAGGTTGTATCCACAGGGCTGTACCTGTACCCAGGAGACCCAAGAAAGAGGTGTATCCATTGAACTTAAACTGTTCACGCCGGGCATCCTAAGCAGATTTTCCAGAATAACATCTAGTTTGTTTGTAGTACGCGCTCTTACATACGAGCAATACACGTAGAAGAAACCCTCATTCGTACGTGCCATGTCTGGATGTTACGGAAGATTTCGTGTATATGGATCATGCTGCGGAGATTTAGCGTATCGATGGTAACAGACTTCTGCCAGCAGCTTGCTACGTCTCCCGTAGAAAGGATGGCTAAGCGAAAAATGAAGACTTACGGTCAAGTCCTGTTTAGGGCTGCGTTTTCAGAGTCTCGTGGAACGACGGATGCTTAATAAATTCTTGGTGACATTCACTTCGTTTGCATGGATCTCCTTTATCAGAATAAACGTTGATGGCGATCCATTTGTCATGATATAGTGGTTTCGACAGTGTTAGTGGCAATGCTATCTCAATCCTCTTATGACAACGGGCTCAAAAACCTACGATCATCAGAAAATGCAGGTTTCCAGTTGTGCAAATAAAATGGTCTTCAGGTTGATATAATTGAGAGATTTGAAGGACAGTAATAGGCGAAAAATAAGCATAGTCCCACTCGACACTCGGCAATAAGTAATGATTTGTTTTGTGAACCTCCGAACCGTATCCATTTGAAAGCGTGATCCGGTTTGACTACCATTGTTTATAGAAGTTTTCTGTAACGTCTAAGTTGTAACGTTCTGTTTGTAGGAACGAGTTCTGCTATATGACCAAACTGTTACTATTATTTTCCTCTAATAGTAAGAATAAGACAGAGCGTTTATGTACACTTGAGTACAGCTTGAGATGACGTAATTTGGCTAAGTAAATAGTAAAGTTTGTATTTGCAAAGGGTTTATTACTAGACTCACCTAATTCTACAAACCATCGAAGGACTGTCAGCATCATCCCATAATCCATCCTGTATTTTATAAGGGAATCCGCTAGAGTAGTGGTGACTTTGTCATATTTTGTAATCAGTAACATTATTTGAGAAGGATGTTAATATTGCATGAACGCAATATCTGGATAATCTGCCATGTGCAATCCGTCTCTTAATACATTGCTTAGTATTACTTTTTACTCCGATCAATTCGTCTTTTTTGGTCCAATCTTGTTCTCCTTTTATTCGATTCAGAACTTTGCATCCTATATACACCTAGTCTGGCTACTATTAAGGCTTGCACATCTTTGATCTTTTTCATATAAGAAAGTGTAACTTGAAGAACTGATTTACAAATTCGACTTGTATGAATTAGTTGGGGTGCGGCTGATTTCTAGCTTAGCGGCAATGCAACTCCTTCATTATCAGACATTCACTGCCTACTTGACTACATTTGCTGACTACAATAAATGGAGTAGACCAGATAATGCTGAATGCATATAAAGGCCATTTTGTTTAAATTTTTCGGCTTTTGACTGCATCTCTCAAAGTGCGCATTATAAATTATCAACGTTCATTTTGTCTTCATTCGCACCCTCGATAGTGCCGCGGCATTAGTCTGTGGCTTAGGCCTTACAAACTGATACAAGGTGTCCCCATAACCAAAGACCCATCTACACTAAAGGAAAACCTAGCGGTTGTAGCAATGAGCATAAACTGGAATCCGCTAGAGGGTAAGCATCCTTTCAAAATCAATGTATAGTTGTGAATATTTGTTGTAACATTTACATGCAGCAATTACAACAAATTTTTTATAGTTGTTCCCTAATTGAACAAATAGCTATCGATAATGTCCTTAGAGTTAGTCTGTATATATATATATTGTTTTAGGTTGCGATAGACAACAATCCATACCAATAGCTGAAGGCACCCTTAAACGCTTAAAGGCGTTATCAGGCATAAAATGCTTATTTGTTGGATACAATATACATATATAAGGTGAAACTGATTTACAGTTGCAGATTTGTTAGTAAAATTAGTTACGTCTTGAATTAAAAATCAGTTTCTCGATTTACCGTACAAGGCGCAGTCACAAACAGCTGCCTTGATTAAAAAGTTGTCTCAAAAAAACTTGGTCAAAAAATATAGGCAGTGTTAGTCGATGAATGGAAAGCGGCGCAAGATTACAGTGCAGTTTAGCGTACATCACCAGACAACGTTACCGGTCAAGACTTCCAATTTCATTACTATCAAGGACTGATAAGTCGGATTCTGTTTTCATGTTCTTGAAACCGATCCTTCCTTGAGCCCTGTCACTTGCTTCAATTTTCTGTCGTCCGCATCTACCACGAGTCGTTATAGCTACGTTAGTTAAACATATCATTACATGCTATGTTGAGAAGCATTGTACGTACGTGCATTAAGTCGACCCTCGGTGAACATTATTCTCAGAAACCCCATCGTTTCGTTTGGTATTCTAGGCTAATTCCGATAGCAATTTCTCTAGTAATATCCATAAGTCATATCGGTACAGCGACTAGCTGTAGGTAGTTTTACTCTATCTGCTTGTATGATGCGTCATCGTTTCTGGAATACTGCATTGCTTATTAAACAACAGATTTTCATATGCCCTAGAAGCCTTTGGTACAAAGCTTCAAAGACTAAAACACCTTAAAACTTTTTTAAAGAGCCGTTCTCGCTTTACTTCAAAAGAATTACTAGCTCATTGATATGGTTGTGCCCTTGCGTCTAACATTTGCCTTAATGCATTGCCGAAAATAATAGTATTGCGCGGCTAACTAAAGGTCTGCTGACCTAGTGCATTTCTGCGTAATCTGAATATGTCTTCGCCACCATTGCAGATCGTATGTAATTTACGATCCTTTTCCTTTTACGAGTCACACTTCATAGTTTATCCCCTCGAATGGCGACGTAATTGACGAAATCAATAATTTCATCAATTGTTCAGAACAGCTTCGTTGTTAGTGTGCCATTGTACGGTTGACCATTAGCACGGTCTTTGATAGTTTGACAAACCCGGGAGCCGCCGCTTCTACGTAGGCGAAGCAGCTGTTTGAATTAAGTAGGGATACATACAAGTGTGCTGTGGAAAGTAGACAGATGAATTTGAAGTCCGTTAAGGACAGGGCAACGCATTCTCAGCGGTTGAGAGAATCTGACGACAATTCAAGACAGAGTAATTACGACATCAGATTTTGAAGTAAGCGAACAGACGAAAACGACGACCAGGCCTACCAAGGTCGGTGACCTTGCCACCTACTCTAGCTTAGGCAAAACATATGGGTCAAGTGCCGCCAAAGCTCAGCATAATTTCGAAATGTATCGTCAGATCGTTAACGCTGACGAGCCACTGTTTTTAAAATCATGTAAGCCATATAGTGGGTTGAGTCGAAGAAAATGTAATCTATTAACGGAACTAATTCAGTCTAATCAGCGTCTCTATTTGTAAGTATAACTCAGTCTGGTTGAGACTTATGTACCTATCATCCATAGAAACCAGAGACGCCTTATTAAGCCATGCTACAACAAATAGGCTTGACATTGCTGCCTACAATCGACATAGCAACAAAGTGGCCTACCCATTGGTGTTTCATTTGTTATACAAGAGCTGAACACAAAAGCTAATTGCGAGTTAATGAAATCCAGATGCCGAAACAAATTATTTATATTTATGTTTATATGGTGCACACACTAAAAGCACGTTCATGTATAATTATGATTGAGATAAATCCCTAATTTCATACCGAGTAATCATGACATAAGAATGCTACCATATACCACAAAATAGAACTCACAATTGGATATTTTTATGGGTTATCAGATCGTAGTAAACATACATTTTTTAAAACATACATATTCGTGTTTAAAGGCAGAATCGCGGCATCGCAGCAGAACCGCTAACAAAAAGTACAACCGTAAGCCTGAAATGAAATTCTACTTCAAAGATGGTATTGTGTGGAGGCAGCAGTAAACATATTCAACAAAAGAGCTCAATAACTGCATTCTCATTAGTTGAGTCTACGCTCAGACAAGTATAACGGGCCTCATATGGTTTTCTTCGTCTTACTAACAAATATGAACAAATTAAGACAACGATTCGCTAACTACTATTGGAATCAGTGGGCTGTCTGGTGCCTGATTTAGACTGAATTCAGGCTAAATTCAATTAAATTCAGCTGACTTCGGGTTTGGTTATACTTTTTCTCATCACATGAACCTTCACCGTCGTATCGTGCAATTATATGTAAGCGTTTCTGCGGTGACGTTATCTTAATAGGATGATACAGTTGGGCTACGTCTAATCTATAATGATTGATTTTGCAAGCTGCCCGCGTTTACGGTGGCCGCATTCATTAACAGCTCTTTTTGGCACGTCGCACATTTCTGTGACTTACTCGCCCCCGATTGGGTATCCTAAACCTGTTTTCCAAATAACTCCTTATCTGCCAAGATTGCCATAGCGTCGAGAGTCACATGAAGTTCCCACATTAAGTTCCTAATAATCCATACATAATCCATACATTCCATCCTTTGCATTTTGTGTTCTACAATTTTCGTTCGCTTCCACTCCGACCTTCTTCCCTTTCGATCTAATGTGGTTCTAAATCTCGTAATGTCCAAAAACTGTTTCAACGTCCGTCATGGTCAGGGTGGATAGAATTTATGCATCTACCACGGTGTCTTGCGCGACATATGTCTGATGAGCACTAGGTATTTCCACCAACTCGTAAGGAAACAAAAGTTAGGATAGCCTGTGGCTTTCCCTGTCTGAAGCAGAGGCCAAACGTCCAGGGGCGAGCGTGACGTGACCCGCATAAATTGGAAAGAAATGTCAGGGCAGTTTTGGACCGCTGCGTTCGGCCCGTAGTGTATTAAGCGCACCTTCGGTGCTTAATGTTAATACGACATTTAATAACCTATAAGCAGTTGTGCAGCAAAGGAAATCTCGATGTTTTTGAAGGTTGGCACGGCAAAATCATACGTGGATTTCCATGCGTTACATGTATATGCGTCATCTTTAGCAAGCTAATATTACCATGCGAGCGATACATAATTTAGTGCGTGGCCTTTTAATTTATAACGGAGAACTATATCGAGATTTCCGCCAACGTGTTTAATATTTTCGTCGTTTATCTTGCAAAACAGTTGGCCCAGGAAAACAACTGTCCAAGCGAACGGAATTGAATAATTGATGAGGCTGACCGCAAGACGATATTTTATATTTTTACCTCTAATGTACACAACAAAGTATTAATGCATGGTTGCTCAAAAACATCTGCGAAAATAAAAGAACAGTCTATGGAGACTGCTTTACGGAATAGGTGTCCTATTGCCGCTGTGGTACTAATGAGACACTAGATCAGTATCCATTTTCAACATTTAATTGATTGAGTGTTTGCGAAATTCAATTCTAGAATTCCGTTTTTTCTGTACCTCCTCATTGTGGATGCTGCCAGTCATTCGCCTTCACGTGCTGAGCTCTGCTCAGACGGGTATTTAGATAAAAAAAACTGGGGGCCGACGTTGATCCCAATTGTTCTAATGTCGCAATAATCCAATATTATTTTTATTCACAATCAAATCAATGAAACCTCGTTTTGCCTCCAATGAAACTTTCGCCCTTCGTTGACTTTATTAGTAGCAGAGTGGAGTAGTAGTTTATTGGGGAAGCCACTTCCAAGGCATGTGCCGTCTTGTAATGTAACAGCGAGACCTTTTAAATACCGCACTTCAGTTATTTTAGTGGCAGGTGACAGAAGCACCGGGCAAACAGAACATCCAGGTTTACGTCTTGTCAGAACCGTGGTTTGTTTCGTATTTTACTACTAACGCCGTACTCTTCTCCATGCTATGACAAGCATAACCAGCCATCAGAGGATTTGCATTCTCTCCAGGTCCTAAGCTTGACGCTTTAGCAACCTTACGCCATAAGGGTACGTAAGAGCTTTATTCTACCTGGCTACGACTAACAAGTTCACACAGCGAGTCCCACTATTATAGCAGATCGTGAGGTCAATATCCGGTCACACCTCGCACGGTGACCCTACTTCCAAAACTTTTACAAGCTGGAATTGGCCATCAGTCTCGTGTTGGTTTATGAGTGTACTTAGCAACTAGAAGTTAAAATTGTTCCGATATAATTAATAGCTGTTCCAGTACAAATGTTATTGCACACGGGCGAGCAAAGTTTCCGGGGGGTAATAGCTTTTATTTGAAGCTTGTGACGACGATGGTAATGCCAACGGTACGCAGCGACATTGCCACTTTTTCGGCCAGCTACGTCACACCCGGAAACGAAGGGGCAGGTTCTGTGAGGGCCGGAGAGATCAATTATTAATGGGCTCATCTATTATATGTGCATATATATAAATACAGATGTAGATTTCCATCGGTATTTCTATCGTCGTTGTGCATTACGAAATATTGCAATTATTGTAAGAAATCCAATGCGGATGGCAAAACATCGTGACGGTGTGCTACAGAACATAAATCTTATAGAACCAATGTCGGTGTAGTATTATACGTTTACGTTTGTATTATACGTTACTATATAACATTATGGAAAACATGCTAAGCTAAGTTTTTCATTTCGTTCATTTTCCTCACAGTAAAGGGACCGCATCATGAATATTGAGAGCAGTATTTCCTTTTTTAAATTTTAAGTGGGTGCGTTTTTGTTTCGGGGGGTCAAGAAACACGTTGTTTCTAAATCATGCTACACGATCTACTAGGAAAAATAAGACGTAGTAATTTTTCACTGTATTTTGAAGGAAAAAACCGCCACAGTTCTTTATAAAAGCATTGAAAAGATTTGACTGAACGAGAATCAACGGGCTTCTCATTTTTTACGTAAAACGACCGACAAGTTGCTATTTTATATCCAAAGTCTATGTCAGATTACTTTCATATTATAGCATTGCAGGGACACCGATATGTTGTATATGTCAATATAGCTAAATTCATTTTTTAAATCTTCGCCATATTATACATAATCCGCATATATTATTTGTGCCGTAGATCTCTACAAAGCGTTTAGTAACGCTGTGAACGGCTTTAATTGACCGATTACGCACAAAACCAATAAAGGAGGTTCACTAAAAAACAGAAAAAAATTTGTCATATTGCCAAAGGAACTTGTTATTTATTTCAACGAGCTCTTACCAAGTGATCGGCAGAAAAATGATTATCGCGAAACAGGTAACTCCAGTCCGACTAGAGCCTGCGCAAAAAAGATATCACCAGCAAAAACAGAAGCAGAAACGTTCGGCCGTTACATTGGATGATCTTAGCGTTGATAGCCTGCTGAGTGGCGTATCCAAGTTGGTTCAAGCCATTTCGCCTATCGCCACTCAGAGAAATAAAATTGCAAACACTTGGCAGATAAAGATAGGCCGCTTGAGTATTCACGAGATATGAAGTGTATAATATATCTGCTATGTCACATGAGTAACTTGGATCAATGTTATTAGGTTATGAGATATCTCCTATTAGTACCTCACTTACTGCTGGACATCAAATGTGATGGGATTCAAATGGAAATTTGAGAAGATAACATGCTAGATGGCAAACAAAAGTATTTACGATATGCACGAAAGCAACCACCGTGCCGGTTTAACATCGGGCGGGTACACAAGTGATCGAGGAACAATACGTTATTTTAAATATTTGTAAGAACAGCATGGGCTTAAGGTATTTACAGTAGCATTCATGTGCTTACATACGTTTGAAACGTTCCACATATAAATATAATTTTAGGATCAACGTCATTTTAAAAATATTTGACACTGCTGTTATAGGTGTCTTTGCAAGTAGCATTCAAGAGCAGTAAGTAGCACTGAAACGAGTTTCATTTCTTTCTGGAACTTGTTTAAACAAGACCAAAAAGGGAGACGAAAAGCCGCGTTCATGTGATCCAATATATGCCTAAAACGAAGCATATCTATACAGTCCTACAACGTTCAGGTGTTAACTCAATGTGTTCGATTCAACTTTGAATCTAATTTCTGGGATCTGTGCTGCAAAACAATGTTTTCACTTAGAGCGTATTCTAACCGGCTGCACACACACCAAAACTCTTTTCCTCTCTTTCGTTTCCTACTTATCGGGCTTTTCTCATCTCTTGGATTTATCATATTCGCTGATTAATTATCTCAGATGGGTGCAGTAAAAGAGCCGTCGCGTCCACAACCCAAATCAAAGCTTGATGACAAAGTGATTAATGAAGTAAATTAACTAGCTGCTTAAATTAGCATTAAATTATTGTCCACACAATATTATTGTATTTTTCTTTGTACTACAAACAAGAGAGAAATAGAGGGGCATGGCGTTTGCGTTAAACACGACACGTCGGAACAATGAGAGGTTACAAGTGACTATCCGTTTAATGCTCGAACGAAACAAATACAGCCCCCTAAAAGCAGCTTTCAGAGCTTATATACCTGTCGATTCTCATTTACCTCAGTCCTATAGTAAAAGCACGGAATGAGGTAAAAACCCGCGTTATGGTACAAACGCTGTGAGTGTAAGTCAACGATGCAGCTTTAATACATCCAAACTGTTTTACAAACCTTGAAAAACACATGCCACAAGCGTAGGCTACTGCGACTTTCTATGGCAATATTGTTCTTGCAATGTACAGAAGATGGTACGCATGGAAAAACGATAAGGTGGTTTTTCAGCCAGCCAAACGGTGTCAAATAGTGTGTTGAACAAACGGTGGATGATTACCTACTTTACGCCTTATCCTAGCATCCGCCAACCAATAGAAAGGTATCACACGCTAATTGAGTATATACATATGTCCGAAAAAGCCACTAACGACAACGTTGAAACAACAAAAATAGTGCAGCGGATAAGTTGAGTAGCTATCAATGAAGCGCTGTCTAACTGGACGAATTCTGTGATTAACGCTATTACTTTATAATGAATCTGGTAGATTAATTTAGTCCAAGGACGTGACATTAGCACCAGAGTTGGCGTCGTGCGCTGGTGTCTCTGTGCACTTAGCATAGCGTACGGAACCGAAATCACGAAGAGTTGATGGTGCATCATGCAAATACCTCGTAATGTCAACATCATGAACCAACGACAGATTCGCATTGCAATAAGTGAATTATAGTCTGGTTGTGTTAGCAGTGTCAGTTCCCCCTGGAAACTTGAACATGTCTTTAAGAGACTATTCTATGTAGGTTGAATATCAGATGCATATAATACGCCGTTTATATGCTATATATATATATATATATATATATATATAT
>MNPL01000758.1:0-20391 GCA_002081605.1 Tropilaelaps mercedesae | reverse complement strand
TATATATATATATATATATATATATATATAATAACAATTAGCCAATTGATATTCCTGAAATACTCTTGCCTGTATTCACCTTTGTTGTTTTCACTATCTACATATTTACGGGATGTTGCTTACCACTTACTAATTTAATTTTCAAATATGTATTTCTCTTTGCAAAAACAGTCACTTCGAAAAGCATTGGTACGGTGCACATTTTTGTAGAATATAGCATTGACACTTCGCCATCTGTACATTGCCACATTGCCAGGAGGATCATTTTGTCTCAATAAAAATAGCTTATGGGACACAGAATTTTCAGCAAGAGCTTGCGGCATACACTACAGCTTAGTAAGTTAACAGCTTAAACTTGAAGGCTTCCCTGGACTAACTAATGATTCATTTGGCTGTCGAAACGTCTGTAGGAACCTATGCGATAGCATCTGTCCTTGTGAAAAATTGCCGTACCGTCACTACAATCTGGCAAATTTTGCAAAGCATGAATATGACATCGGTCACAAGCATGTACCTCTTGCAACTACCGGGACTCCTTTATGCTCAATATACGGTTTTACGAGTAACCGCAGTAATGCACAGTAATCGGCCTTAATAGTATGATGCATGGTTAAGTCCAGTACATAGGTAAACGTACAAAGTTCAGCGCATCTAAAGTAGTCTCAAAAATCAGATTAAATCAGGTAAAAAGTGTGCGAGATATTCAGATCCACATTAAAAAAAACAAGGTTAGAATCAGACACAGGTTGTAAGAATCACTAATCTCAGTCAAAAACGCTTTTAACAGAATTTGCCAACAAAACTAGGGGATATTTCACAGCATTCAGCATGCGGCACTGGTCTAAATTTCGCATTCGCAGTTGCTAAAATAAGCAGTTGCCGTTCGAGTGGAATAGGAGCATGAGACCACGAAATCAGTCGAGCTTGGTGGCTTAATGCATTCGCGTGCGCCTTGCGACCGAGGGAAGCACGTAAGTGCACGGGTTCGATGCCCGCCGTTGCACATTAACATTTATGGGGTGCGTCTTACGAAGTATTGCGCCGAGGTGGCTTCCTGTTGTGTTGTTTGCGAAAAGGAAAGCTCCGCGACTCCATTGTCGACCATCGGCTACCAGCAGGTCTAGGATCTTGAGGGAAAAATCCTCCAATCGTGTCACAACCTGTAACAAGGCGACTCGCGGGAGTTAAAGGCCGCTTTGAAATCCACAAACTTTGTGAATAATTGTTATCATGGCTTAACCTAAGTTCGCTTGATGTCGTCCAGCAGTTGTCCGAGCACGCTGTCATGGTGGAGCGATTACGTTTGGAGCCATGCTGTTCTCTCTAAATATCTTCAGCGGCCTCTAGTAATTAGGAAAGCTGTTTTGCCAGACGAGAGCAGCTTGTAGCAGACCCTTGGCTATGCCTCTCGGAATAACGAGGAGGTTGGCGTCGAGCCATTGTAGGGTAATCCTGTGCGGAGGCGTTCGTTGAAGGGCGTTGGCTAATTGTCTTAACCGTGTATAAAAATAACCACTGTATAAACCGTACAGGACAATATGCTGAGCATTTGTCTGTACTAGCTTGTTTCTCTCCTCTGATGTTTTGAATATATATGAAACAAAGTAAAGGCAACATAATTGACAGTACTCTTGCAAGTTTTTTGTTATGTTGTTCACAAATCAACTTCTTCAAGATGCATGAAACTTATTACTGTCCTAAGGCTGAAAGCAAACTAAAAGTTTTAAACCAGCTGGTCCGTTCAGAATAGAAAAAAGTAGAAGTTAAGGCGCGAACCATAATGAATGAGATGTAATTAGACCTTAATGGAGTAGTGCAGTAAAGGGTAATTGATTCATAACTTACTTTTTTTATTTCTGTGGCTACCTATTGACTTGAAAAGTCCGTTTTTTAGAGAAATTAACAGCCATCCACACTTTTCGGTATTAAAGACTTTCCAAAGCGCCATTAGTGTTCTTTTTAGTGACTTATTTAGTTCATAGAGCACTCGAAATATACTACCCTGTAATTTCTCACATATTATTTCACGCTGGTAGATTCACTAAGGAGCGTCATACTTCATTAGCTTTAGTCATCTTATTATTGTATTAAAATCAAATCCTTTCAAAACTGCGCAGCATATTTGTTGTTGTTATAAATGCAAGCAGTACTAATGAGTATCTTTGAAATAAGAAATGGTTTGTCACAGTAGTACATAGGTCGAAGATAACAAAAAATGAAAAAGACGCAAAAAACATTTATCTTTAATTTGTATTTTTAATTCAGAAAATCTAAATAATTTTAGCCCTATTGATCGTTCCCTAAGATACATATGCTCATGCAGGACTAATTTGCTGTATTTCTCATAGTGGTTTGTATGACTACAAGGTTTTCCTAGTTGCAGTGAAAATATGTTTATTTGAACATACTATGAATATTAAAGAATCGTGCCCCTTTAAAAACCTTGGTAGGAGTCTTAGAGTAAATCACGAGCTTTCACATTATTACGACCTCCCTATTAATTGCACCGGTTTAGATTAATTGCGATGAGTTTATAATGATTTTGCATCTTGTGAAGAACTCGTCGTCATCGGTACTCGCAGTTTCTCAGTCATAATATTACTGTGATCATAACCTGATCGATATTAATTTATATAAATCTTAAGCGCGGGCGAAGCAACCGAAAGTTGTTTGACCCGAATTATACTTAAAATAGATATATTGTGCATAGGAAAACCCTCGTGTTTGATATTGCATTTGTTGTCACATGAGAGACAGTTACATTTCATTCAAAACACGAACCCTGTTACTCATTGAAATGGATTGTATACGAAACGTTGTCGTATTGTTGAGAGATGTATTATTTTTTAAGCGTATTATTTGCGAAAGTATTTTCGCGTCGCTGACATACTCGACTAGCTACCTTTGTTTGTACTTTTATATACACCCTTGCTGCAATGATACCGACACAAATATGGTATTTTTAAATCTCTACCATAGTGACAATACTCCGCGTGATAAATTGTGCTTCCCCTTTGTTTGGTAAAGCTGTATTTAATTTTTATCGAATCTTTGCGTGCTTCTTTAACATGCAGTTGAAAGCTAAACCAATAAAACGTGCAGAAGGACAAGTGTTATCTTGCTTGAGTCTAATGGCTCAATTAACTGATTGAGTCATAAGAAAGTTTATTAAAACTAAATACACAGTAAGTAGCCCCTCAGATTTGCAAAGCTTTATCCTCTTGTGGAAATCCTTTTCATCACTGTTAGAAGTCCGATTTGCTTATAGTTTATGCCTTCCCTCAATTGCTATGTTGGTGGTGCTTCTGTTGTTCGTTGCTGACATTATGATACCATCTTAATGCGCCTCTTCGTTACCCTCTCCAGTAAAGTTTTAATGATCATCTCTCCCTTGAGGCGTAAGCCTGAACCATTGCAGCAGCACCAGTAACCGTCAAGGCGGCTTTCTTCTTTCACACCAAAAGAGGCAAAAGCGATGTCTATTCCGAAGTTCTCCGACTGACGCCATCATAGGATTTTCACAGCGTCAATAGACTACGCCACAGGGACTTTTGACGCACTGTGAGTGTGAGTGTGTAAAGGTCCACAAGCGGGAGACTATTCGCGAAAATTGTGGGTAAAATATTGACAGGCGCTGTGCAAAGAACAGATAACGCCCTACGAATCGGTCGGTAGTCATTTCTACGCCCTCTGTTCATTTAATGCCCTTATGGCATTAGAAGTGAAAATCCTTACAAATCAGTGCCGCTTGCGTCCTGCAGTAACCGCGCAGTTTATTTTGCTTTTTAATAGTTCTAATTAAAAAATGTTACAGAATGTATGTTATAGTTAAATAATCGGCTAATGTTTTTAACCTGTGGGTTTTCTTGATTGCATGCATGGTGATACTAGTGAAAACAGCATTAAGTGAACAAACCCACATCGCGTTGACTCCTATATCGACTCTGTGGACATAATTCATTAATATTATGCTCATTTGAATGGTAGAGAGTAATAAACGGAACACTGTGAAGGTGTCTTGCTTTCTGTCAATTTGTTAAAAACGTTGTTTAGGTAACGCCCTACAGCGAATAATTTTTGAAACTGGATGAACGCAGAATAACAAAATAACCCATATTTCTGCAAGCAAACGACAATTTCAATATGTGTCCAAACATTACGTAGCTTAAGCGTGTTATTGTGCTTATAATTTGTGAGTCCAGCGTGAACCTAAAAGTGCTTCTTCATTAAACGTGCCCACTGTGTATAATGGATATAGCGCAAGCGTCGAGCACATAGGCTTTGAACGCTTTGAACGTGTAGTAAACCTGCACTTCCGTCAGAAGTAGAATTATGGCCGCACTAAAGAAGAGAATTTTAGAGGAACGTTCCACATAAAAAAGATGAAAGCCCTCCGAAAAGTTCGTATCCGTATTGAGTAATGCAAGTCGAACAATACCTTGATGAAATATTACGCTATCGTCAACAATATTATTGATTATCACCACAAACAGTAATCTACGTTTAAAATACATGAAATTTCATTTGGAGTACGTATATTTCATTGTACGCAACACATAAAATCTTACACGCCGATGCTGAAGTAAATATTCGATCATTATTCGAATCATCATTCAGATATCATATTCAAATCATTATTTAGGTGAAATTATTTGAACTATTAAATATAAAGAACTTTTAGCCCTACTAAATGCTTTTTAAACAATCTTGTCGAAATAAAAATAGGTTACGAGTGACTGCCTAGCTACAAAATGTTCAATTTAGGTCAATAAGCCCGCAGTTAGCCGACAATTGTTGCTACCTCGATGCGATTGTCACTTAGTGACAAGATCAGGTGCTCAAGAAAATTGACACTTATATAGCGGTGAGGCAGAGTCATAAAAAACAGTCATGGTTAACTTCAAAACAGTATACTTTTCGTGTCTGTATTAAAACAAGAAGAAAGCCGCGTGACCACAAAGCCAGCTTAGCAGTATTGTCACTATCATTTCTATATTCTGTATAGCTCCCCACAAAGCAAGCGCTCATTCGAAGGATATCTATATCAAAAAATTGGAAATAACGGTCATGTTTGTTTAAGTTACATGCCTTCAAAATAATGCTAACGCAGTTCCGAGCCAGGGCGGTCGGGTGGAATAGGAATTTATTGGGTTTGCCAGTCTCACACTAGTCGTTGCAGGCCGTTAGTGACGCATAGGCGCTATGTTTTTTACCCTCCATACCATCTATGTATGTAGAAATTGAAAATTTATAGAATTATATTCGTAAAAATAAACTATATATATATATATATATATACATATATATATACTCCTATCGTGTCGTCAATTGAACTATGGTTCCTTGACTTCATTATAATAGACCACTCTTATTACTTGAAGGCAACATGAATAGGATTTTCTGTAGTGCGATCATGTCGACGAGAAGTACTTATGCTGGCTCACGTGCGGGCCGCCAAGGTATCTGCCGTGAAGTAATCTCGACGAACATGTAACGAGCTATTGTAGAAGAGCTAATATAAAAACCTGTTCCTGCCAGGTGACATATTGATTTGAATTGCTCTTCCACTACTTTAAATGTTTTTTGTGACATGAAACTGTTCAAGTGATTTAAAATACGTGTCCAACGTGTAACATCTACTTTCTTTCGGAAACCACAAAATGTACGTATTTTGTTAACCGAACCACACAGATGTCTTGTATGTGCTCAATTCCACTAATTCAACTTAAATATTATAAGACTGACTGGTCAACGCAAGCCAAGTCCAGTTTCATGCTATCATTATAAAGCTTAAAGATATCGTTTCAAAATGTATTAGTAGTTATATCTGGTATATGCATATTTTATTGAAAAAAGCTAGAGAGAGATTTTCGGAAGTTTTTGACATCTTGGTATCTATCTTGGTATCGTTGATGTTCTAAGGTTTCTAAAGTAAAAAAAAAAGACGGCGAGTGTTCGACATACTAAATTAGATAAGAATAGGTTCCTCTATGGCCTTGAACTGATGCATGCCTAGAAGTTTAAATCACCATTTAAAATACTAAAACGATCAGTACAAATCATTGCATTGCCAAATACACATAAAAATATTCTATGCGCTCTTTGGGTACTTTAAATCCAACCTTTGAGAGAATGTATTATTTCAAACTGTCTCCTAACAAATATTTTTGCGGCAAGAGACTTCGTTGCATCATGAACGTGTAAATATTCATGTTTAAAAATGGCAAGGACACTTGCAAAGACAGTCACTGTTGGTCCAATTATCCAATACATTTGAGGGTTTACACTGTTTCATAAATAACGAGTGCACCGTCGCAAAAGAAAAATAAAAAGTTATTTATGAATAAAGGGATTACTTAATTGATAGAGCTCGCGTGGACATACACAACAAACAGTACGCGTTCCGTCACCGCATAGATAGGTCGATTATTTCTTGGCTTATGTTCAGTTCATCGGTGAACGCGATCAAAAATAAAGTGGAAATAGATAAAAGATTAAAAGGCATTCTATGGGGAAATAATTTGTTTTTTAGAATTAATGAACTCTGCTAAAAGACGTTTATTACAGCTTCAGTGTATCTAATTGTGATTCGTACTTAGTTCCGTTCAAATCTACAGTTATTCTGATTCTCTACCTTATTATTATGTAAGGTGCGAAACTAAGGCCCTATTTTTGCAAAAACATGCGTTTAATAAACAACACACATTTTGAATCTTAATTTGTTAATCCATTCGAACCGATCTTGAATGAGAGGAATTTACTATGACGAGCTTCCCAAATAAAAATCAAACATAGGGGTTGTTTACAGCTCCACATGGTTTAATATTGGAGCTGTTTGTTTTTTGTTTAAGCTAGAATGGTGTTTATGAATTGTTTACCGCTTCACTCAGTCAGTTCATGGAAGTGTTATAAATACGTTATCTAAGACAGTTTTTAAAGAGGCAAACAAAAAGTGTTAATAACATCACGTTTGTCGTAATTGATTCTTCATGAAATAAGTTAGAAAGCCTAAAGAGATTTAGCCGACCTATAGATAAGAATATACAAAACCAAGGGGAAAATAATTTTCATGCTGTTGAGAATGTTAGTTTGAATCCCTCTGTCCTAAATTTTAATCCGTTGGAGCTTTTTTATATGACCACTACTCCAAGGTAAAATCTACATATAAGTCTTGGTGTTTGTGTGAATCTGACAGTGTTTTTATCCTTAAGGCTATTTGTTTTAGTCACTCTATTTATTTCATCTGGGTGTGGTAAGCATCAAAGATCAACGCCAATGCAAATGTCTAACAGTAGTAGTGGGTATTCACGTCGACACTAAATGAGCAATGTGAGCGGACCGACCAGCAAAAACGATCTGTATTCTCACACAGAGTACAAGACCGCTATATCTTGTACAGTAGGTCTCACAAACAGCTCGATTCTCGACACAGCTGATCTACGTGTTTCTGTGGCGTCAAAGCGTGAACAGTCTAGATGTACTGATCGGAACAGAGTTAGTTTCTGCGGGGCTTGCACGCTTACTCAAAAAAGGAGGCAGGGTAACGACTTACGGCTTGAAGAACATGGCTATCACTGCTCGCCGCAAGATTCTCAAGATAGTGTTCTGAGCAATACATACCGCAGGCTGCGAGAGAAAGTACAGAACTGGACGGTTCGCGTAATCGTTTCGTTCCGTGAATAACAGCTGATCTGTACCAACCTGCCTTCCTGCTTAGCTTTACTCTGATCGCTTGGAGCCGCCGGTACGCTTGGGAATTTACGCTATACATTTTAAACATATACAAAAAAGTTAATCAGTGTTACTTTTCTCCTGGTGTACATGATTCTAAGTTTAGAGGTGAGTGTATTTTTAAAGTCATCGTGAAGTCAGATTTGAAAAACTGTAGCAAGCAAAACTGAAAAACTGGACGATTACAGAAAAACGTAAGTGCTGTTCTTCTAAAAAATTATTAACCATCAGCTACGAAAAGTTTAGTGCTAAAATATACGGGTGGACTCAAACATTTTGAGTTCTGTACATAGTGCAATGTATGTATAAATTAGTGAGTCGACGTTGTTATTAATATTACATTAGTTTCGGGACTTCGGTTTTTGCGATTTCTCAGTTTGTTCAGATGTACATTATGTTTCTGTTAGCTACAATAGTACTAGTAATTAAAATTATTGGGATAACTGAAAGTTTTTTGTGTGGGCGTTTGAACACATCTCATGGTTTTTTTGTAATCGACATATTTCTCATATGTACAACTAGAAGCAAAAAGAATTCTAGCAGGGTTACCTGTATTTGTCATGGTTGGGGGACGTCTTAAACAAATTATAATCAACTTTCTGTATAACCTTGCGAAATGTATGCATAATATATTGGTGCTATTAATTAATACTAAAGAACAGAAGGTGAATATGCGACTAAATTGTTGAAACGTTTGGCTTATTTATCTAAAAGATAAACCAATTATAAAATAATTAGAAAGGAGACAGCTTTTCTGTAGCTATACGTTAGCATAAGGAAAGTTCATATTTGTACATAACCTAACACTTCTAAGAAGTCAAGTACGTGCTAAAATGATACGACTTTCATTTTTAATCGATGCTTAACGAAAATAAAATATAGATTCAAATTTTAAGCCAAATATACCTACTTTTAATTAACGCATATTATATGAAATTGCACTTCGCTTTACAAAATAATAATAGTAATACTGTGAAAACAGTGTACAAAGTGTAAAAATTTATCTTATTAAAAGATTTATTTACAACACACATGTCGCATGGTATTCAAATACAGTCGTAATACAAATGAGGTTTAAATAAAATAGCAGGTGAGTCAGATTTTTTTGGGTATGCTTCGCCAAGAAAATTGTTGCGCTGAGTCTCCTTTACCCTTCGGGATGATGAGGAAGATTGAGTCACTGTGGGACAAGGAATTTTATGCAGAGGCATTCTTTAAAGAGTGCCTTGTTAAGTACACAAATGATTGCGTGCTTCAGGTGTTCGTTCCTAATTTGATCAAGGTTCGCCGCTTTATCAGAGCACTGTGTGTGTATTTTTTTAGCTGGCATAAGGACGCCTTACGGGGAAAAAACATTTATTAAAGTAGCTTTCTGTCATACGTAGAAGAAGGATGTTTTGATGATAGAAATGTCTTCGTCCATTAGCAGTCTAGATTCTTCGAAAAAACCCTGAGGTACGTTATGAGGGATCTCATCGCCGTGCATGCAAAGGCCAGAATTCTAGAAGATATGCCCTCCCAACGAGACGACAGTGAGTATTTAACTCGATCTGCCACAAAGCCTAGATTAAAAAACTTGGATGAACGAAGCATATTTGCGAAATGCTCCGCTCAAACTTTAGAAGTTCATGCATTGCGGCAAGAGAAGCATGTTCTGCGTAGAACGAACAGGGATGTTGGACTGAAACGTCGTTGAAGCAGTTCTTTAGCCAAGAAGGTTGGGGAGTTTGCCACGATTTCCATAGCAACTGGCAAGTGCGCTCTCATGTATGAGCTTTCATTCACAAAATGATTGCTATCAAGAAACTTTATTCTGTTGAGCGCAACATTGGTCGCAAAGGTATATATATATATATATAGATAAAATTTTCTGGACAAAGTGTTGAAATCAATTCTCATTCAGAGTTTTAAATGCCCAACACCGTATTGGTAGTCTTTACGTAAAATTCCAACGAGCCGACTCTTAAATCTTTCTGCGCAGGTGTCTGTTGCGTAGGTGGTATTTCAAAAGCAACTTGAAAAATAACGTGAAGTGTTTCATAAATATTTGTTTTTATAGCTTTGCAAAGGTTTACCTAACAAAATAAGCAGCAAGAAAATCTATAATCAGCCAAATTGTGCTCTAACACAAGGTCAATTACTTGACTTCCAAACTGAAAAAACATTTAGGAAAACGTCAAACACAAGACAATTTATGATCTTTTTGTGTGTTTGTATATATATATATAACTGAACTAGCCTGATTTTGTGCTTTTTTGCTATTTAACTGGTGACGATTCTAATTATCTTTGATCTTTGTTCAAGTCATTTTTTAAATAGTATTAGAACAATGTGTATGGCATATTGTTCTCGGATTTGTCTAGAAGTAACAAGCACACGAGTAAAGAATTGTGGAAATTATAAATTATAAGTTGACTAGTTTTCATGCAAAAAACATGCTTTTTGGGAGTTTTTGAAAGTCACCGGTTTTGATGTAGATGACAATTTTTTTTAAATTCGCCTGAGATTCATAATCATTTTAATGAAAGTGTAAATGTAAAAAAATTTTGCCTTGGAAAAATTCTTACATGGTTAATGAACAATTTCATCGACATTACTCAGCGGGCTGATCGACTGCGTAAGTACTTTTCGCCGCCCTAGGTCTACGAAAATCAAAGATAGCAAAATATGTGTGCTTAAATGTACACAGTACATTTTATCTTCGTGGAAAATGCATCAGATGGGATCTCGCGGGATGACTTTGCCATATCGCACGATTATCGAAAAATGACGAAGCCGAGAGGGAGTAAGAGAGAACGTGTACAATTTATAAAATCGCTGTTACTGATTGTGGGGTTGCAGTTACAGTTGTGTTTCTTGCTTACAAATTTTTACACAATTTTAATTAAAAGTACTTATCTCATAAAACTTTATAGCAACAAGAAAAGGTAACAAGATTCTCGAAAATCTGTGATTGTCTGAGAAATGAGCGCTAACTGCACGTATCTGGATAAGAAACTCACGGTGCTTTTTACAGAGAACGAGGAGGCACAATTCGTTAAATTCTATGTAAGCCAAAAAGGACTGCAAGTGAAATCGAATTTGCAAATTGGATCGATGTTTTTGATCTCAAAGAAAAGTACCATCAATAATTAAAAAAGACAAGCCTTAAGTTGTCAAGAAAGAGTTCTAAGCTTGGAGAAAATAGACTTTTAAAAACGTTGCTTTTTTACTATGAACAAAAAATGGGAATTCCATGTTAATTTTCATTATTTTTGTTAACACCGTTGTCACGATGTCATCTACCTCTCAGTATTACTTCTGCTTAGAATTAAAATTAGCTGCGACGAATTGTCGTTACACACATGTAATACCCTAGATAAAACTTCTAATAACCATTATTACCATTATTATTGTGATTCTTATTCTTTCAAATGTGGAATATATATTTTTAGGGCTTAGTCAATAAATGTATTTCTATTATGCTCATTTAATAATTGAGTTACAATAATTCCAGTATGAATATTGATTTATATAAGTGTGACAGTTAAATGCAAAACAGATGCACCTTTATAGTTTTGTGCATCATATGCACATTTTATGAAAGGAGAAATACAGTTATAATTGGTTATCCACCCGCTCTTCTCGGCCTATTTCTGTTTGTTTCCTTGTCCGCGCTTTGTGTTGTAATTTGCCGGTTCCTTTCAAAATGCTTTTTTCTGTTTCCCTTTTCTTTTACATAAGACCTATTATGGTGCCCACCAGTTTGTTACCTCAATTCGGTATTGTGCATTATCGGGTATCAATTTGCCTGCTCCGTACGTAATCGCCCCGTGTGAGTTAAGCCGTGCACGAAGATAGGTATCAAACTCTCTTTTTAGCTTTCCTAGACCATCCTCCCGGGCTCGCCGTGATCCACCCCTACTACCAAAGTAGACGGTGACGTGTAGGTTCGGCCACGTCGTTGTAAATCTAAATTTATGGAGTCCATTTAGGAAGCATTGCAAGAACAATCCCGCAGACGTTGGCTAAAGGCTCTGAGTTTCCACTCAATAGGTATAATTTTTATTAAATATTTTCAAGCAACTTCATAAAGATTGTTGAGAAGCTACGACTTGTATCTTCTGCTATCTTAAGATGTTTTTAGACTAATATACGCTAATTGGATGTGCAACTCTTTGAAAACATGATAGAACAAAATTCACCCATTTCCCTTATTGATATTCATAACTTGTTTGACAAACTCTAGCATGAAATAGATTTTATCTATTTCGAGAATGTCATGTTAAAATTGGTTCGTATTGCAAATACCTTCGTTTAATGCGGCTATATTTATGTATATATATAAAGGTTCAAGTTGTTCATTAGCTCTTTTTCTAGTACCAAAATCTTAAAGTTTATTCAAAGCCTTTAATCAGCGTTCTACTATGCCGTTGCAAGTATTTAAGGAAATGTTGAACGTTAACCGATGTTAAAATCGGTAATCTTTGTGTTTAATAAGGGACAAATAATACGTTACTGTGTAAGAGATTTTCTCTCTGCAGAATGGACGTGCGTTGGAATTATTGAATATGATATGTATTTAGGATACGCAACCGTCAGAACGGTTTTTATAGGTCGCCTTCAGTCTGCCTACACTCGTAAATGCGCCAAGACGCTGCTGTAAAGTAAGGGAAGGAAAGACTAACTGATTGGTGTCCTCAAGAATCAAAGAGACGAACTTAAAAGTTAGGAACTGTCCTAAATTTAAGGTGAGGCTAGATTAGAATGGCGATTGTTACACTTCAGAATAAGTTTTGGTAATCATTTATATAAAGAATAACAACATTCAGATTAGAAAAATAACTGGGACTATTAATACCCTACATTGCCTTCTATTTTATGAGACAAATTAATTTGTGTTAATGTACTAATAATATGCATAGTTTTGTATGATCTACTCTTCCCAGGTTCGGGTGTAGGCTTCTTAAAATAATCCTTAATGTACGTTATTTTCTCTGACATCATACTCTACTAAAAAAGCCAAGCCCAATGTACCTGTGGCGTTAAATATTCTATAAACTATTGCATCATAAGATATTTATATATAATATCGATGAATAAAAGGATCGTCGTGTTGAAACTTTCATGAAACAGAGTAACTGTAATTATCACAGTTATGTTTTTAACTGAATTTCAGAAAAGTGGAGCTGACAAAGGCGACAGTGGTATTGCATCAACATTTATACAGAAGAACCTGCAGAGGAACGGCAGCAATTCGCTATGGAGTGTGCCTATGAAGAATCCCTTTACTCGATCATGCACCGCGTTGGAAAGACGAAGCACAGGTATGTCCTCAAATAAAGCTAGTGTAAAAGCATCTGGTTTTTATGTAAAAAATCAACATTTCGTATCGCTTAAATGTTTCATAACGTTTCAGAAAGGAAGAATTATACTTTTTTTTAAAAGATGCGTTTTCCGTTGACGACGAGAATCACTACGAAGCGTTAACTCGAGTCGGCCGGGAGAAAAAACCGCAGACCTGTATTGAGGTGTTCGTCGATCGCGCAGAAGACCTTATCGCCAAAGATCCGAATGGTTCGTAGTAAAAATTTTATTCAATCTATAGAAATGTGTCATTTGTTACCTTACAATTTGGTTGGATATATATATTTTCATGTATGTTACATGTAGTACAACTATAGGATGCTGAATAAAAATTAATAATAATTCCGATAATGCGAAATCTCTAACAGTAAGCCTAAACCGTAAGGATTTCAAATTATACCTGGTCTTTTCGAAAAGGGAAACATTCACTACGCTGGTCGAAAAATAATTAACATATATAAGTTTTTTCAATAACAAGTTCAGTGACTAAAATTAAAAAGTGACTAAAATTAAAATATTCGTTTTCGTTTATTGGACAGGCTACAGCGACCCCTATTGTATGCTGGGCGTGCAACTTGGAGGAGGTGATGATGTCGGGGCCAGTGACTTCTACAGTAGAACGGTAAAGCAGGTCGTGACCACAAAGGTGCATAAAGCGACACTTGATCCCATATGGCAGGAGAAATTCACACTGTACGTGAGGCATATTTTGCTTTCATAATAAACTCAGCACTACGTTGGTTAACGTAAAGCTGTAACGCTATTTACTTGCAAATGCCATTTAGAAAGAAATGTAACGCAAGCGTCGTTGTTTTATGGATTTTATACAATACTTCAAATATTCCTAGAAGGAGAGTGCGACTGAAAAGCATTATGTGACGTAGTGTGGCCAGTGTGCCATCAAAAAAATTGTCTTTTAAACTGTATTCAGTCGTTGAGCTCTTGACGTGCCAGACGTCTATCTAAGAAAGCCACGTGTAATTTAGGTGCGGAAACATTCGTAATATTTACGGATTTATCTTCATTTAAAGTTATAATAGAAAGCTTGTGTTCTTCAATTGGAAACGCAGTATGTATTAAGTGGGAGGAATTGGAAACTCCTAAGTTGTTTTAATGGCATTTAACTTTAAAATGTTTTGCTATAATGGACTCAGACATATAACTATGCAGCTGTATAAACATACTGACCAATATCTCTTTGTTTTGCACTTTAGTACGTTTATTTTTACGTATAAGCTTGATTTGAATAATGACCAAGCAGCTAATTTGCTACATATTTAATTCATGGGGTGTTTCAAAAGTTGCTATCTTTCAAAAATTAGCAAAAATACTCGCGGCTGAGATATTTGACTTTCTCGTTTATTTCAAAATGGATATAATTTTGTTTGAAATACCTTCGCGCTTTTTGATTTTTTATTATTGTTAGTAATTGCTGAGCACGTTTTAAAAATGGCTCAACAACACGTGCATGAGATATTTCACTTACTTTTTACTTGTTTAATTTGTTCGACCTACCTAGTTCTATTTTCGATTACGTCCTACTTACGTGAGAGAATAAACGGAATGTTTATTAATGAAGTATTCCAGTCCAAGTTGATTTGCAGTTTAAACTCGGAACTGCTTTCGCATTAGTTCGAGCGCCTTGATATCGAGCATTTATACAAGCAGACTTGTAGTATGTGTCACTAGCGGGATTCAAACTACATGCGTTAGTTTTACAGCCAACTACTTTTTCAGCGCAAATTTTTACAGTCAATTAGGCCAATGCCGCGGCACCGAAGAGACTCGATTCATTTTTCTGCATTCCCCGATCTGGCACTGCAGACTATGTACTCTCCAGTACCCTCCAAACGCGGATGTAAATGTTTTTCCCATTACCTTCGTAGAAGTTTCCGAACCTGACATATTTAACCGATCCCAGCTAGTTTCAACTTTATAAAGTAGAACATAGCAGTAAATAAACAGTTTTTAATGGAATTTCCTACGAGCATTCTAAATTATGGAGTGTTGTTTAAAAAAAAACGAAGTGAAATGTCCCATACACACTTTTTCTTATGTCATTTCCAAATCCCTACACGTTTATAATGTGAAAAATATAACGAACCAATTGTACCTAAAGGGGAGGTGATTGCATCTGTTTTACACCAAGACGGAACTTTTAACTATTTGAACGATCCAGATTGTGTTGTGAAGTCTGTTAATCCAGAATTCACAAGCGATGTGAAATTCGATAGCACTAAATAAGTTCTAATCGATCAATTATTTTTAGGGATGTGGAGGACGTTTATTCGGATTTATTCCATCTTGAGATCTGGTAAGGTTCAATAGTTTCTCTTTTCAAATAGTATGTCTACTATTTACTTTAAATTTTTTTGCAAAATAATCCAGTTTAAAAAGCCTTATTCTAAATTGAAGTGCGTTAGTTTACTGGTTATATCATAATGTGGAAATCCACTTATCGTTCGAAAGGGATGAAGATGCGGAAAAGGGCAACCTCGTAACATCAGCATCAAAAGTCATTGAAGTAGCGTCGGTTAAAGGTCTCGGCCGCTTCTTTAAAGAGATGGCAGAATCAACCAAAGGCAGCGCAGCACAGGATGATTTTCTTGGTTGCGTTACTATTCCTTTACGGGTATGCTCTATTTTCATCATTTTCGGATCAATGTACTGAAGCTATTATTACTAAATGTGCTTTATCAAATCGTAATACCATGGATATAATACACATGTGATGTACTTCAAACAAATATTTCCCATTCGTCCGTCAGTCTCGTTCCACTATGCAATGTCTTCTTCTTACACAGAACTTTTATGCAAGCTGTATTTTCACATTATTTCTTACGTTTGTCAATGATTCGTTTCGTTCTATTATTAGGATATTCCCAGCGGAGGAATGAACAAGTGGCTCGACCTGACGTCGCGCTTTAGTAAAAGCTCCTCAGTACGTGGCCGGATAAAATTAGAAGTTTTGATCCGATGCCGAGAGAGACGAGGCAAACCTGTCACTGATGTATGTAGATTAGAATACTAAATTTCGTTAGCTCGCTGATAATCGTACCAGGCGTTCTAGAACTGCTTTTGCATTCTCACATGTTCAGATGAACACTTAAAGTTTCTTCACCATTTTTTGTGAGAACTTGATATAGTTTAGTTTCATCTGCGAACTAATTCATACATTTTAGAGTATTTCAAAAAAGTGTCTATTGATTATAAAATTCCTAAACGTTGCTTGTGAAATAGTACCTGATTTTCTTTAGCCGCAACACAACTCTTTCGCCATTAATCACGCTCGTATCCAATAAAGTGGTGCCATATGAGCCTATTTCGTGGTTGGGTGAAAAACTCCCTAAAGGTAATATCGCATAATCAAAATGTTCGCTAGAAGTTAAGACCTTACAACCTAACGCCACTAGGATTTTTTCCAAAATGAATAGCTTTTTCCTGCGTGGTTTCTTGAACTCCAAGTCTACGCTAGTCTTTCGGTGACCGTAATGCACTGGAGACAAAGATCGTTATATGTGTTAATCAAATTAGGTTTATTTGCCCGAACGTATAATCGAAAATCTAATGTACTATATACATTTCTTCAAAATATTGTAACGGATACCAATCAAAGTAAAAACATTAAAAAATTATGCCAGAAATACAGTAAGACGCTGAAAACCTCAATCTGATGTGTTTTATGATGTGTTTATTTATGTGTGCGTTTGAAAACGGGCGCGCACATGCACTGAAACACCATTTACATATACTCACTATTCGTATATTCCGGCACCTAATATGTTGTCAAAGTTTATAACAGAACTTAGCGCTTCACTTAAGCACATTACTTGGCTCATTTCACCAATGGTTTTATATGAGAGAGGTTAGAACGCCTATTTATGGTCAATGAATTGCATGTTAGATATATTATAAATTCAAATCGTACAGTTTTACGTTGTTTTTCTACTACAGGAATACGACACGGTGAGGTCTGTTCGTTTGTACGAAACTGTATTGACTTTGTTTGCGGAGCAACAGCTTCAGCATGCTGAGGTAGGTGAGCATTTGCATTGCGACTTGCAATTTTGTTAAAGAATAATTGCAGCAGCAGAATTTACATTGCGATCTGCAATATTGCAAAGAATAACTGCTATTTCATGTACACATTCATGGATGCTATTTGGATCATTTGAAGAGGGAACTGTTTGGACCTTTCGAGGAAACTAAAGATTTACCGTGAAGAAGCAGTAAAGCAGCTAGTTAATTTTAAAAGTAATGTCAACGTAGTTTACGCCTTAGAAATGAAAAGAATATGGATTCAGTGATACTCGGTTTTTAAACTGGTCTCTGCGAGCTGTCAATGGTCAGATATATATTACTAACCTCTTTTTTCCTCAAAGAAGTAGTTTTTAGCGAAGTTTCTTACCTTGACGCTTTACTGACACACAAACATTTTAAGGAAATAACATGAATTAAGTAAATCTACGATTGTTCGTACGCAATAATCGATTTATTCAATAGATTCTGGTCATTCCTTCCAATAGGATCTTCATTTTGATTTATTTGCAGTCATCCTCTACGTGGTCCGGATTTATCCCCGCCCTAGCGATGACTATTCTGGACCAGATCGCCGTACAAAAAAACGTATCCCCTATGCAACGAGCGGTGTCAAAATGGGCTGTATTTTGCAGGTATATGTCGTTGGCTGCCTGTTTTTCCCATGTAGCTACTTCTTATATTTGTATTTATGTTTCAATAATAATTTCCATTCTATTCATGATGAAACCCATAGATCTTAAATTCTTCGGCCGCTTTGAAGAAACAAAAAAATTGTTAGTTTAGATATATTTGCGTTTTCTTCTAGGATAAACACAGCAAGTCAACTTGACTTTGCCCTTCTTCTGGGCATCCTGCAGGATTTGAACTCGCAGTGGCTTCACACTACTAGCCACACACCACAACAGGTAGAGTGTTTCCTAAACAATATTTATATTGTAAAGACAGTCTTCTTTGTGAGACCTTTATGCAACATGCTTGTATTATTTTATTGCTTTAAGTATCCCAGTACACATAAAAAAGCTATGTGCTTTAATTTAACATAGATAATATTCGCGTTGTGGTAAAAAAATTATATGACCATATTGTGCCATCTTCAGAGATATACGCAAGAGTCTTTTCTTCGTGGCCGGTCTTTTTTACCGAAATACGCTATATGTTGTTGTTGTAAATTTTGTACTGGCTTATAACTGGTTTCCAGGAAAACAGCGTGCAAACGTCGTTCGAGGAGTTTATTGAATATTGCTTACGACTTCTGGCTAAACATCGTGAAGTGTGGCCACAGGCCACCGCAGAGGGACAAACGAATATGGACTACATGTTAAAGTTCGTAGTGTACCAGATTACAAGTTAAAATTACATCTTTTATATACTCTAACATTGTCACTAACCTTAGCACACCTTTTTTCTTATGATCAGAGTCATATAACGCCAGGTAATTCCTCCGTTTAGGAACGATTCGACTGTGAGCATTATTAAAATTCAATGTTTCATGTGAAAACGTGGTGTATTGAAAGTTTGAATCGCCCAAACAGCTATTTTGTTATGAGTTGTTGATACGGATTGGTCCATTTCAGTGGATCGAATAATAATGATTTTTTTATACAACAATAACAATAACTGCGTTTGTTAACGTATCTTCAATGTGTTTCATGGTAAGATATGAACCAGTCGATATCACAATGTTATTTATATCTTTTTAATTATGCGTGCCTCGTGAGCACTGGCCTCGACGTCACGAAACCTCTTTCTGCGCTCACGACATAAATTTACAACAAGAGAATAATTTTCCAAGTAAAAATGGTCCAAAATCCGCCTAGTTCGAAAGTTCATGCACAAAGTATAACTTTACGTCTTTCGGAGAGCTTAACCATGTTTGAGTATTATTTTTTCAAAATGTTTAAGCCTTTACTGTAAAATACAAATTTAAATTTCAGGATAAGAATAATATTACATGCAAAATCTAACCTGACCAGATATTGTATTTCAAGTAGCACCGAATGAGCTTTTTATTATTTTGTCCAACATGGGCCTCGGTCAGACTATGAAATTTTGCACGGTAAACCTTAAATCCTAATTCCTAAATAAATAGGGATTCCTGTTACAGCAAATGTATAAATAACATTCTAGTATATTAATTAAGACCAACAGATAATGTCGTTCTTTTACCTAAAGCGTGTGAGCTATACGTACCATGCGTAGATCAAATTAATTAAAGTTAATCAAGCTAAATATCTGTAAGGTAAATGGAATTGAAATCAGAATATTTTAGAAAAAATAGAATGGGTTACCAAAAATGCATGAGAACTACTTAAATGTTTTTGCTCTGTCTCAGAGATATTTTTCTTGGAAAGCTAACGTGCTTGATTTGTTGGAGATATAATTGGTGACGATTATAGTTATTCTTGATACTTATTTTATTGAGTCAATTTCAAAATAGCATACAAACACGTATATACCAGATATTTTAATTTTGTTTATTTGAAAATATAACTCAAAATATATTTCAAATATTCATGAATTTACGTGATTAAGATTTTTTAATATATTTTTCGAAGGGCTGGCGAGTTGAGTTTTCATTAAAATATTCGCCTTGACATAAGTTTAAAAAATAACTTATGTTTTGAAGTCAGTTTTTATCATGACAAAGGAAAACGTGCTTATGAAATACTTCTGTTCGTCCGTTGGTTGGATATACTTGGTTGATTTGTTTTAAAAAATGAAAGCGCGCTTGTTTGTGAATACTTAAATATATTTTTACAGGCTTCGGCGCAAATGACGACAGGTGTAAATTTTCTATTTTAATCACAATAGAGGCTTAAATGATTAGAATTATCGCGTTTGAGGTACAAAAAATGACCATGAGCCAAAGAATGTTAAGTATTATAAATGTAATGATTGTTCATTAACTACGTGAGCATGTTCCCTGACGCAATTTTGTTTATTTTTGCCTCCATTGACGAGTGGGTCACAGATGACGGAAATTCTCAAACTAGTTTTTAATGCGTCGAAACAAGCAGACATGGGATTTTAATAGCCCCAACAAGGCTTTTTGTGTTTTATGCGTGGAAATTTAACAAATATATGGTCCTTAGTGAAAAGTCCTATACACACCCGGCGTATATTATCTCAAGCTTCGCTATTATAATCAAGTATGCGCAATCCAATATACACTATTGACGTGAATATTTCAGCTACAAGTGATTTGGGAAGGTTTGATAGAAGACAAATTTTTCCTGAGATACTCTTAAAATATATATATATATATATATATAT
>MNPL01000757.1:0-38216 GCA_002081605.1 Tropilaelaps mercedesae | reverse complement strand
ATATATATATATATATATATATATATATATATACCCGCTTTTCTTATATTGTATAGCATGAGTACTTGTGCATCTATTTTTTATACAGTCGAAATCAATCAAAGCAAAAGTACCAAAAAATATTGTGAAAGAGCAGAAACGAAACAAAGGTGCAAGGATCTAAGTAAAACCGATGTGCTTTCTTCGCAAAATATGAGCTTAATCACACAATAAAGTTTTCGCGAATTTTTCGATGGCCGTAGTGATTCGGTAGGGTAATATGAAAATTGATTTGTACTCGGCGTTGCATTTTTGATGTTTGGTCTTTTTCTTTTAAATTGCCTTTAGAAATAGGTCAGTGAGCGTGTGACTGAATAGGGATGATTCCACCCCGAGGTGGGAACTCGCATATATATCTACATCCTTTTTTGGCTACCGCTCATAATGCTTACTCACTTTCCTACATTTGGGCTCTCTCTGTCCTTCTTGGCAAAAAGCGAAAAATAGCAAGAAAAGTCATCAGAAACACATTAGAGGCATTTGTTCTATTCGGCGAACATATCCGGAGATATTTTACCAGTAGAAGCAGCTGCGGTGACAGTGCCTTTACTTGCCTATCCTCCACCCTCATCTCGGCTCTTTTCAACGACGTTAAATTGCACACTTTCAACATTCCATTTTCAGGTCACCACCCAGCTAATGTTATACCGAGGCCCATCATCAATTGTATCAACAACAGCAAATAACCCGACACCGACGCCACCCAAATGCTCAGAATTCAACAACATACCAGCACAAGCAATGATCATATAAACAACCACCGTACCACATTTCAATTACTACTGACTGATAGAAGGCAAGTAGGTTTCTATTGGGCATAGCCGTAACAGCCGCAATGGATACAACAAACGGAGAATAGCTGTTGTGTTCCAGCAGCCACCGCCGCCGCCACGACAACGACAGCAACAACAATAAGAGCAATTTCGGTCCAGAAGTTCTGCACTTATAGGCCACGAAAGTGCGCCTGGAATGCCAACAAGTTTTGGTCTACTTCACACTTCTCTTGATGTCGTGGCGCTTCTTGGTTTTCATTATTATTATCAGCGTCATCATTGTGTACTTTATCTATTGTCTTCAACTGTTCTATCTGACGACGTTTTTAGCAAATACACACTTTATTGAAACTCCGTGACATACTAATGTGTTATGTCGAGTCCAGCCTTTTTCTCTGGACGAGAGATATTCGATCAAGATGGGAATAATTTATCCTTCTATTATTCTCGTACTGGCGGAGACTTCATCTAGTGTACTCATAGTGATTATTACTTCATTTAACTTATAAAAGAAAGTGTCTTCAACACAATATCAGAGTAGTGAAACAATAATTGCTTTACGAAACTGGAGGCTCAAGGCTAGTAAACGGTCTTCTAACAAATGCTAAGAATATGGACCTTTCAATTACATGGACATTCGGGGAATTATTTTTACAGTTGCAGTTATTTTAATTAACGTTATAGCAGTTTGAGTCATGCTAAAAACTTTCTAAATCTAAAATACGAGCTGACTATAAAGTTTTTCTGTGCGGCATATATAACTTGCAGCTATTGCAATGGATGGCAGACTGACCTTACACGAACTAATCTTTAAGAGAGCAATTTAAATGGTATAGGTTGGTATAGGTTTAAGCCATATCATAAACAGTATAAATATTACTTCATAGTACATTAAGAATAAGGGGTTTTCCAAAATTAACTATAGCTAGATAAATGCGGTTGTTACTCACAAATATTGACGGCAACCTTTAAAAATCTAGATTATCGCTTTGTGGTTCCAGATTCCCATTACTATATTCAGAATTTGCGAAAAATATACTCGCGCTGGGAATAGTTCCATTACCGCGGCAAGCTGATTATATGCTACAGGATGACACAGTCCAATCTGTGAATCAGATTAATTTGTGAATCACAGCATGAGCACTGAAAAAATATAGCCGAGTTGTCAAATTCGGGCTTTGTCAGATTCACCGGTTATATTTAGACCGCTTAGCCAACTACAAGTAAAGTTTTTAAAGCCTTCGCAAAAAAAGAAAGTCAATGGAAGCAAGGTGGCATTTTTCTAACGATAAGGCGGCGTCACACGTAAAATTTCCCAGAAAGATTCGGATAGTTTCGAGCACAAAATTCTATACGGTGCCAGTGACATATTTCTGCTGGTGTACAGAACTCTGCTGTTTGGTCGTGTACAAGTTCAGCTCAATTCGAAACTTGCTTAAATTAGGTAGGTACACAAGTAAACAGCATTACCACATTCGTATCTAATGATATCATTCTTATAATTGGTATCTAAATGATGTGATTACTTTGCTTACTTATACACGTGTACGACATCTAGACGTCAAAATTATCATTTTTTACTGTTGGTTAAAAAGTAATAATGAATATCAGCGCTTGCTGCTACTTTCAAACGGTATACGACTTAACATACAGCACTAACTATAGATTTGTGCTGTCTATGCAAATGCTGCATTGAAATATGCTCATTAATTTATTTGTCCCAATCTACCCTCCACCGTGTTGCAGACTTCAAGATAGTTTCTCGGTAAAGTTTTCCAAAAATGCATTGTTAAGCGATAGAAGTGTAAAATCATTCGAATCTCAACAATAGTGAATATCAAATAGAAGAATTGAACCTTCTACTCGTGCATATCTACCTAGATGCCACGTGCCCCATATTCAGTTGGCCAAAAAAGCCAAGTCGCCAACAAACTTTTCTCCTTCATTGGCGTACTGGCTCGCATGTTTGTGATACAAAAACAGACGAAAATAATCTGAATGGGCACACGCCGGCATAAAACTCAAATCTCGAGTGGTCAAAATAAAACGCCGAATGGATCACCGATTATCGACAAAAAGCAGGAATAGCCACAGAGGGACCCACACAGACAAACAAAACAACAACAAACATTGAGATACACTGATACTATTTGACGTATTTAGAAATATCATTCCAGTTCTTCACCATCTAACACATTTTCAGACATACACACGTGGCCATGCCACGTAAGAATGCTGTGTGTATGAAAATGTTCATTTTGTGCTAGCCTTGGAGATAGCCAAAACTACTAGACATTAGTCCACCTTCAGTAGAGCTGATGAAAAGGGCGATATGATTCACAGATACTATCATAATCTAGAATAAACGTCCTCATTTAATTGCAGGTGATACATAAAACAGAAATAGTACGGTAAATAGTACTCGAATAACGTATTTTTTAGATAGTGGTACGTACGTAAATGTGCGAAGAAGCCTGCATGCAAAGCTGATATGTAGGCGAAATTATAAATAAATATAAGGACAAAATGAGTGGTCGCTATTTAAGGGCAGCGGTATGCCCATGCTCGACAGAATCGTAACATATTATCGTAAGCATGTGGGATCGCATGAGCAATTCCATATGTGGAAATAAATTGCACGAAGTTCTATATTGTCGTACTTCCAAACTTTCTACCATGTGGTAGCGGAATACTTGCTTTCAAAAACTTTTCACAGTGGAAGTTCCTGCAAAACCCATTACATACCTATCTCTAATTTTTTAATTTTTAGATTCGTTAAAAAAATAACGTGAATGGAAACCTAATAAAAACACGAAAAGCGACACAGATAGGTTTTTAATAAAACTACATTCTTAACGAATACTTTTATGACCTATTATATCGTCTAAGTCTAAATTTGTCAATTCTACGTAGTTAAACAAGTACCGATCGATACTATTTAGTCTTTCTATGGTTAATCGAAATGCATTTTGGTCCAAATTCGATCCTTGTGCGATTAGTAGAAACAGCTGTCGCGTATAGAATCACACAGATATATGTCCAACCGGTAAAGCATTTAGGTTGTATAATTTTTTGTCCGAAACGTGAAACCATTAAATGGATCCCGAACAACAGAAAAAACGTTAGCAGAACTGATTATTGAGGTGACGCTTCGTTTGTGTTGTGATATCCGCACGCACAACGTTATCGTCATCTTCGCCTTGCGTTTTACATGAGATATGGGCCCATACGCTCTTGTATAGTCTCTTTCGATGAACCAGTACACCTGACTGACTAGACGTATATCGTACATATTATTTATCTGGTTTGTATTTTGAACAACAGCATGACTAAGATATCTGCCAAGAAGGGTACAATGAATAACATCGACCATACAACTCGGACGATCTAAGCTTGTATGGCCAAGCGTTCCTTCAAATTGAGAGTAGTATCTTCCTAAGAACAGATATAATTATTGTAATCAATTTATGAGTAAATATATATGAGCAGTGGTGTAAACGTGATTCGCCATTTTTATGCAGGCTCATTTGTGTTTCATCGGATGTATGTTTTATGTTGCGCCGGTTATCCGTCACGTACGGAAAAGTGCCATAGGTGACCACATGCACTTACCATAATACTAAAACCAGAAGAATCTAGTGTTTGGCATCCTAAATTATGTGCACGTTTCTGTAGTTTTTGTTATAGAGTTCCGAGACTCAGTCGTTTAGTATATTAGGTTACAACAGGCTGCACTTTCTTTGCCTATTTCTTTGGCAATGCCAAATTGTATTTCTTTAAGATTCACGGCATAGTTTCCCATATAGTTTAAATAAACCTCAGTAAATCATCTCAAATAAATAGATCTTAATAAAATAGCTTTTCAAACCATTTTACTTAAATCTCGGTTACAACCATTCGTACGTCTCGCGACTGGTAAAGACGCAGAGGTGTATTACTCGATTCCAGTTGTTACACATTAGTATTTATAATGTCCGTTTTACGAAACATTTCGAAAGCTATACTGTGGACTTTCAGTACTAGCTGATAATCAACACTGAAAAGTTACAGGTCATGCTAAAAAAATTGGTTTACCCGGATTTACTACAAGAAGCCTTTACACCCATGTTTTGAAAACATACAGAAACGATAGGGGGTATTCAAACCAAGGTTATGCGCAGAGTGATTTACTTAAGAATCCAGGTGAGTTATTCGGTCGAGTAAGGTTCGGTGTGAGTTTTTTGTAGATAGTGGCAACACGCACTTGATATACTTGAGGATGCTCAATTCGCATCTGAGTAAATATTGTTAATGTTTGAGGAATTTAGACATGATACAAATAAACTGTACAATAGGAAACAGAAAGAGGGGTCTCTATATTACTACACATTACTGCGGTTAATCCGGTGGTAAGCTATTAAACGCAAGTAATAAAAATTATAAATATTTCAATCTTTAAATTATAAAATGATGAAAAGGAAAGAAACTGCATGCATAGCACGTGCAACCTACTTAGCCTTGATATAAGGGCGTTTGATTTGACTTATTTTAGGTCGTCATGTATAACATGTAAGAGCATCTTAAATTATTTGCAAGGCCAGCAAAATTCCAGGCACTCACTTATGTGACTGAATTTGTTCTTCTTGTCCATATACTTCTTCCTATCTCCAACACCCAACACCCAACGACTTTAACGTTTCGTAGCAAACTGTAAAGAAATTTTTGACAATCCTCGATTTTTCCATGAGAAACGAAACCCCATGGCAAGATCAAACACTTTGAATGACTGAGTGCAGTATAACGTGTCTGATGGCAGCCTGAAATATTAACGGTGAGGGGAACATTAAATTGCAAACCAAGATACTACTAGAAGAAGAGTTCAAAAGGTATCTGTGAAGGAAGATCCGAGTACATCTATTTCTCGACGACAGGCCCCTCTTAAGTCAGTATAGCATCAATGTACAGAGACAAGTAACGACAACATGCAAAAAATATGATTACAAGGATATAGATCGCTATATAGATTGGAAATTGTATAGATGACATCAGAATAAATGCTTGTAAAGTATACAGAAATAAAGGCTTTCGGTTGTAAGAATAAGAGACCATAAGCTGCTGAAAAAATGATAGCCATTCACATGTGGAGAGCCAAGAGTATGGTATGGAAGGAACACATGTAGATCAATCTACATAGATCAATTCTAACTCATTGCAGATGTCGCACACTACAAACTAGAAGTCTGGATAAATTTGTACTGGCCGAGAGCACAAATTGACACAATAATGAGGGTCAGTAAACGATGCGATGATCCGGACAATCCTCAATAATTTTGTATATATTTATTATTTTGATTGACGATCAATGATTGGGTTCGATTTGCCTTTACTGTTTTATCGTTACATAAGTCCATCTATCTTTTGGAGATAGATTTGAAAGAGTGGCCAATTCTAAGATATAATGCTATTGCCTCTGTCGATGGTATTATGGAATGGCATAGACCCTGAATAATGTACTTTCTCGACAATATTTAGCTGATAGCAAAAAAGATGACTTTATAGTCTGAACGAAGTTTTTCTGTAACATTATTCATGTCGGTATCATCTAAAATATTGTTCTAATACATATACTCTACATCAAAATTAATCAGTAAAAGCAAAGCATATTGCAATTTTTATAGTCCTTCATAATTAATAACTGATACTTACGGATAGTGTGCGAATGAGTTTAATAGATATAAATACAACGGAGACTACACTATAATGTTTAACCTTTATTAGAAAAATATTAAGAAACGGTCAGTAATAAATCACACTTAAGCTAACTATTTTTATATTTTCAAGATACACGTCCCGTAGCACAACTTAAAAAATGATGCAAAACACTAATAAAAAATAATCATATTTTGAAGTAGCATATTAATACTATACTCTGATACTCTGTTTCGTATATATGCTGAATTAATACTAAGAAATTTACTCGCTTTCGTAGCAGTGGTGAATAACATAAAGAGTGGAAATTCTAGTACATGTATTGTTCGAAATACATCACTACAACATTCACACTAAAACTTTTAACAGTGCAGCAGCAAGCAAATAAATCTTAACCTACGGGAGCAGCTAAGACCCTGGCTGACATACAGGCGAGTGGCATGGTGTTTCCCTGGTTGTACGTCCGAATGTCACTGACGGTAAGTTTTCTCTGTGCTTCGAGCGCTTGCTTATTTAGAGTTGTTGGAAGTCATGCGAAAAGCAGGTTACCTTAGTGTAGACCTTAACCTCTGCCAAGAACCCCATTCTTTTAACGGTTGAGATTTCGTTGTTTTATTTAAAGTGAAATTCCTTCAGGAATAATTAATTTGTCAACGAACTAGATAATCAAAATAGCTTCTGAGTAACGTTCATAGCAAGCTGGCTTCAGGTTACTAAGATTACGTTGTTACTAAGGGCTCCAGTTACTAATGACAAATTTGACGTGAAATACGCTTTTAAGTGCGGTACAGCTTAGAAAGCGCTTATTAGAAACATTGGACGTTACAGCTCCACCTTACTTTTTGCGCTAGCCTGTCATATTCAAAATAGTTACATAAAACGAAGAAATCCCTTACTGACAGCTTTTTCCCAGAAATAACCATACCAATATTATTATTTAATGTACGTAGTATCCCTTTGGCAATGCTTCGTAAAAAATAACCCCTAAATTTAGCAATGGTAGGGACAGAATTCGTGCATCTACGTATCTTTACCGGTCGCAAGGTGCACGAGAATACGTCACGCTACTACGAGCAATTTGCCTTAACACTTACTTTTGGTAAACTGTTGTTACAAATAGTTCTTCAAGAAAATCGAATTTTCCAAACTCGTTTCATTTGTGGAGCTTACAAATATGGCACCTTTAACGAGCACTTTAAAGTTAGCCAAAGCAGTATAGTTGTGCTTCGTCAATGTCTATTGTTTATCTTTACTTCGAGCTCAAATAATACACAAAGCAGCAGTGCCACTTAGAAATGTCCTTCAGAGTGAATCAAGTTAACTTAGAAAAACTGGAAAGGAATTATCAAGTAATCTCAATTAAGGTAATCATCGAGCTTCGACAGCCCTCGTGCTTCATATTATACCTATTTCAGTGCATATCTTTAATGTCCTATTTCTCATTTTCATTAGCTTTTGAGGGTCGCGTTTCCTCTCCGTTTTACTGACTTCATTTAAATATATAGTCCCGATTCGGTTACTCATTGCCCATCCTTCTCGGGGTGTCTAGCTTCTGGTTGCCACGCTCTGATCGCCTGCCTCTCTTTTCAGTGGTAGCTGCTGCCACAGTGCCAATCAAAATCACGACACATTGGCACACCGTCGTCGTCGATTGTGGTTATTAGTAATGTTTCGTCTATCGTTCTTCATTCGTTCTGACTATAAAAAATCCTTCCTTGCCGTCGTTTCGAAGCGCTCGTTTTGAAGCGCATCGATGGGTGCTGGATGATGATTATTGTTCTTGTTGGGACTTGTATTGATGATGCTCTTCTGATAAAACTGACGCTTTTGATAACGATGGGTGCTGTTGATGTTGAGTATGATGATTGCGCTCCTGTATCTGTTTGAATGTGACTCTCCAGAGGTACCACAATAAGCTGTCGTAACCCGGCTATGATTCAAAATTAGTGAAAGAGGAAAAGTTTAAAAACGCCAACGACTACAAACCACCGCGAGACGTGTAGAGATACGATGTTGTCGATGTTCAAGATATACGACGACCACGAAGGACTTGAAGATAATGGTACTGCTGATGGAACGCGCTGCAATGGTGTATTGGTGGCTTCAGCCGAACTTAGCCAAATGGTGCCAAGCTCGAAGAGATTCCATTTCAAACTGGGAGGACAAATTGCAGAGTCTACGGTTATCAAGACTTGAACAAAAATTGAGATTTTCGCTCCAATAGGTTTAAAATAATTTTCGCTTCAGTAGGTTTAAAATAAATTTCGCTCCCATAGGTATAAAAATATTTAGAATTGGAAACTTCTGACAGTACCCACAATTGAATTTATTTGAGACAACATTTCTCTCATTGTTTTTGATAGGTGATCAATTACACACGACGAGATTCAAGTCTCCCGAAACAAATTTTTAGTACAACTTATTGTGTGGTGGCCGTAGCTAAACGAGCTAGACTGCTTCTCAGATCTACATTTGAGAAAATAGAAATATTTGTATCACCAATCGTCGTGAACACCACATTGATTTTTTTTCAGTATTACTGGAACGTAATCTGCATGCTACGCGTCGTGTCGAGAAAATTTCAGATTTTGTTAATTTAATAGAAAATGAAGAATACAATTGCTAAGCTTCATTGCCGCTGATTAGGGAACCCAGACCGTCTGTGAAGAAGGTTAACGGCGCTGGCTGGACAGGACGGTAGTCGAAATCGAAGATCTGGTCAGTTTAGATCGAGATGACCGAACATCTCGATGATCCCGAAGACATGGCAGCGGCAACAGCAACATGGCGGATTGTCGATCCCGAAGGCACAGCAAGATGAGAGTGATCCTGAGGCTTCTTGACTATTGGTTGCCGCCGTTGTTGCTTTTGCTGTCCAGTGACAGTCAGCGCTGGCTTTAGAGAAACGCCTCGGTATCCGAAGGAAGAAGGCGGACTCAGAAGGTCCGAACAGCTGAAGGATCAACCGTCTGCCGCCCGTCCACAGAAGCCAAAGGGAGTGGCGTATAGCGGACGAGAAAAAGAGATGGACGACTCATTTTGTGCCACCCGGCACAAGGCAGACGCTGGCGGCGGTCGGAGGTCTTTGCGACCCGAACGAAAAACCAGCAAAGGACAGGAATGGTAGAACAGCACAGACACGAAATAACATGAAGCGCATATGAAATTGGCCAGGCAAACACTGAAGTGAAGAACGCATCGAGTCGAGATTTAGCCAGACAAAGTGAGAGAGAAAATAGGTATAAATAGAGAGGCGATGTCAAAGGCGTTTTCTTCCCCATTGGAGATGATGTATCCCTTCGCGATTCATCAAATTAACAACGCTACAACGCTATTTCTTTTATCCCTAGCGGGATCGCTTACCTCAAGCGGCATTAGTGGTGTTTCTATATAGAACTGCTTAGCCGTTACCTGGCTACTGTTTTCCCGCCCTAGGGCATCACCAACAGCAGCATCAATAGGTACTCTATTGCCAGAAAATACCGGTGATCATAGATTTTTTCCTCGGCAGTATTGGTGGCTATGAGGCTGTGTCCGCTTGGAAAAGTGCAATTTAGGATTAGATATATCGCCTGCTCAGCCATTTTCGGACTGCGTAGTTTTGTCTTTCAAAGACATTTCTCCATTCGAGTAAAAAGGTAGACTGAAAACGCGGCAGATCTGGGCTTGGTTCGGCAGGAAAGTGGCTGTCATTCTTTACCTACTTCAGAATTAGCGTTAAAGTGGAATTCTTGTACGCTTGGACATCGCGAATCCATAACAGCTTGAGAATGTCTAGAAGTCTAAGTAGAACTTCTTTCTGTGATTGTTTTTTTATTAATAATACATATCATTATAGCGTCATCCCGAGCCAATTCCGGAGGTTTTGGATTTGGAAAGCACTGCGCAAGACTCACTCAAACAAATACAGAAACCTTACAAAAAACACTCAATCTGTTGAGTGTTTAGTGCGGCAGTGTACGGTCTCAGTTCTCATCTAGCAACAACCTAGCAACACATCCATAGACTCCTAAAACGCATTATTCCGTCTTTGCACTCTTTCGGTGCAACATGTCATTACAGAGACTTGGCTAAAAAGGTATGATAACATGCAGTAAATCCTGGTAAACAAACGAATTGCTTTTAAGTCGTTGTACTAGATCCCCGACTAAATTTCACAAGAAAAAGGTTGACAGAAGTCCAGTAATCGACGTACTGCAGAACTATGGCCGAAGTCTTTCTAACAATGAGTAGATCCATAGTATTTGAGTCCAGTGACACAAAATTGTATCGCTCAAGGTTCCGTACTTTAATTGGAACCTCAGTTGACGCAAACTTTTCAGCATTTCGCCTTTAAAATCAGATGCGAACATATTATCATACTTTGTTAAGAATGCCAACATCAATAACAAGCCTTTATTGAAAAATTTACACACTAACGCTTGTCAAGTCTCTTTGATCATTGAGATAAATAGTTGACTCACGATCTATAAAAATGAAGATCATACCAAAAACAGCACGCGTACATAAAAACGTAAATATACCATTAGAAAGAGGGTTATACCTTTAGGGCTTCTATACGACTGGAAGAGTCTTTATCAAAACAGCCTAGTTTTCAGTTAATCATCCAAATATAGAATTACAATACGATTCGTAAATGTCGACGTTATGTAAAGTCTAGCAGACGCAGCCGCAACATCGAAATATCTGCAATAGCATCAGTATCAAAAAATTGGTCAATTTGTAGTTACTCTATTTAGAATTAGCTTCAAGGGGTTTCAACGTTCAAGGGTAAGCCCAACGTTAATTAGATAAGTGACAATACTACATTTCAGCCTGACAGTTCCATACAATCCAATATTTCTATTTTTGCCTCTGTTTTTGCTTCCACAAATCGATCTCCGCGACACATTCTGTGGTGCCCCACGAAAAGTTCACTCGGTTAGTTGAGAGAAAATCAGCAAGGACTATGCCGGTTCGGACATCAGAAGCAGCCACATCAACATCAGCGCCAACATAAAGCTTGATCTATATCCGAAATAAATCTAAATTTTAACATAGTAGAAGGAAGAGCTTAATCCGAGCTCAATCGTGTCGCCTGCTCTGACGAAGTCGAAAAGAAATAATCGACCCGAAGGAAATGACTAGCTCGGATTGGTCAAATGAGCAAGGAGCGAAGAAAGCAAGCGATGTTCGCTTTGCTCTTTGCTTAAACGCTGCTTTGGGCCGCGTCTTGTCAAATGCTTCTCTTTAGGCCAAGATGTTCAATATACAATTGGCACTTCCATCGAATGCCACAGCGGAGCCATTCGTAGTTGTGCTGCCACCTTGGCGGCGGCTGTCGTCTCAAGGAAAGCTGACAACACTGCTCTGAATTTCTCTCCGCGTGTAAATGTATCGGCGTGTGTGACACTTGCCTTGTCTAAGCTTCAGCTGGTTTGTTCTCTTCACCGACCTGTGTTACCTACTTACCGAGGACAGCAAGCTCGAATAGCTTGAAAAACGTGCGAGGTCTATTTTCTCTGAGCGCGCTAACGGCGCTTTCTTCGCTACTGACGTTCTGATTCCGCTAATTCTGAGCAATGGCTAACTAAAAGCGGTAGGTCCCCCTGGGTAAAACCCATATTCTTCTCACTCACTCTCACGCATCCACTCGGGTTTGCAAACAACCGCAGTGAAAACTGTGATACGATTCAAACAGAGTCATATTGGAGAGTAAATTCAATGATGTTAGTTGTCACGCCATTGCTGACTTAGTCAAATGCCACTTTTGCGCTAATACTGATCTATGCGAAGAGGCGAAAGGATTAGGATTAATGAAAAATGGCGGAAAAAAACGAGCGGTCTCTATAGTAATGTCTGTAGTCCATTAGATGGTTGCGTGAGACCTTTCCCTAGGTCAGTTATTGCTTCCACATTTGTAAATATGCAGCCTTGCCTTCGTTATGGCAAAGTATCATATATAATAATAATATTATTAGTATTACGGCAAAACATCTACAATCTTTTTGTAACAACTGTATTAAGGATATGTTAAGAAATTTATCCTTTCATTTAAATTGACGTGCATACTAATGCTATCGAGTACCAGAAAAGAACACTAGCGCCTCGCGAATTGGCCTCATGCCGGGCTCAAACAAAGGAAGATTAAGGAAGGCAAATTTAGTGAAGTAGGCACGCCGGTAAAAACACGTGGAAATGTATTTCTTATATGCGTCATGAAGGCTTCCCAAAACTACTAAACAGAATGCAGAACATATGCAGATCGCTTGCAGAAAATAGTGGAACATGCTTCGGAACCTTCAACTAGAAACCCAGTCCTTCACTCTAACTTCAATCTTCTTGTCAATATAATTGTATTTGCTTTCGGTAGGTGCACAAATTGTGTTGAGGTGATACACATTTATGATCTAGAATTTCATGGAATAAAACAGTTTAGCATCATATTTCTGCCTAAATAACAAATCGTACCGTTTTTTAGACTTGCGCCAGGCTCCTTCATAGACGTTCAATAAAAATAGTTTCTATCTATACTTACAACCAGTCACGTCAACTTTCCGTCATAAGAATTTTGTAGTCACGTAGTCAGCGCTACGTCTGATATCATTACCCCCCGATACCAACAAAAAGAGAAGTATTGGGTGCACCAAAACATTACGGCTGGCCGGCTGGGCCGCTACGAAGATTCGCGAGAGAGCGGGTAGGTGCGCCTTCAGAAAATTAAACGGTGGAATGCGATCTCCATGAGCCTTGGCATAAACAGTCGTCAGGCGAGCACTGCAAGTGCAGTCTTGTCAATCTTGCACATTAACGCAGAAGCCGTATATTAATTTAAAACGAACAAACTGACTGTACAAGTGTTTGATTAGTAAAATTGATCAAAATATGTCAACTTGCTATAACTGGTTTCAATTAATTCGGGCTTTATATGATATAGGTTGATTTTTATTCTATTTTGTGGCAAAATGATCACATTGATGACAGCACTGCCAAATTTCTACGCTTATTTACAATGGTATATATATTAAACAAACAATGCGTAAACACCTTCCAATTACCAGGTTTCGTACTTCTCAGATACTTTAAGATCGGTTTTGCGCGGAGCAAAGCTTTGTGGTGAAACATTTTTGCTATGAATCTCGTAATAGAATTGTTACTGTTAAGCGAAGGTGAATAAAGATTGCTGATTAATGACAGTGTGCTGAGTTGAGTAAAAAAAATCCACGTTAATGTTGGGTTTCTTCAGAAAGGGACTTGTAGGTACTATGACTTGAATTGTACGAGCAAACGCTATAGACTTATAGTGAATATATTCGTAATAAACGCTAACATAGAGATAATTTCTTATTATGATATCTGCGTTACTGGTGTACTCGTACTAAATCATTTACGCTGTTCGTTCTCTGGTCCACTAAGTGCGTGGCCCAGTTGGTGGTATGAAATCCTCATGAGGGATAGGCAGGCCACCAGGCGTTTCGCTGACGGCACACTTGGGTGCGGAGGATATACATCATATTGAAAAAAACGAGTGGGTAATCAACAAAGCAGCTTTTTTGTTCGACGATAAGGTTTGATCAGCGATCTCCAATAGCCAATCGGTAATGTTTATCAGAAATAATTAGTTAGCATGCGCAAAGACATGCTGCTCAACAGAAGCTATCTAAAGAGAGCTTGATAATAATTATCATCAGGATGGTACATCACCAACATCAGCAGCGGTTCTAATCGTAATTATGATAAGTTAGTATCGAGTGTTAATCGTATGGCGCACCTCTTTTTGCGAAAAGAATTAATGACCACCATAGATAGAGCAAGTATGTTGAAATGAAATTATTTATTCTAGTTAATTTATCACTGAATACTCTAAAACAAACACCCTTGTGTCTACCTTTCTTCAATTATTTATCAAAATGTGCATATTATATGGACGCGTTTATCGTAACGTAATATTAGGTTCATTCCGAAATAGTGATGGAATGGCATACAAAAATAAATACTGACTGAGCCAATTATGATTTCTCTCGTCGGTCCTTGTAGCCAATAGTTGTAGCCAATGATCGCGTTCAGTGAACCTCCGAGCGCACACTCTAAAAACTAGCATACATGTACTTAAGTAATAGAGGAAGTGCAGGATTATTAGCATTTTTAATTTAAAAATCAACTAGATTAGTGCACATATTTCCTATATGCTAACTGATTTTATAGTAAAATACTGCAAATAGACAATATAATTTCGTATGGGTAAGAAGGAAAGTTATTAAAATCTAGTTAAACATTTTTTTGAATGGGGTAATGAGTACAACGCACCCAATATATTTTATACGTTAGCGATGGCATATCTTTTTTAAGCAAAATTAATTGTTTTCGTAACTAAGTCAGTAACCCGCTAATTTTCAGCCGAATGGCTTATACATCTTAGAAAATATCATTATTGAATGACGATTTTATTTATTAAGTTGTTGTCGATGCTATCAATTAACTGCCAATATGCCGATACGATAATGTTTCTCGAATTTCTCTCTTGATAAAATATAAGGTTGCTGTGAGGGTTACTGGAATTTGCGATTCAAGTGGTATTAGCACAAAGGGATGATGAGAGACTTGAATTTTTGGAGAAAACTGCTCGTCCCAATTGGGTAACTCATAGATTTGTTAATTAAACAGTTTGAAACGTCCAACTTGACGCGATGAGTCAATAAACTTCCATGGTGTTTGATTTTTCAATGATTTGTTAATCCCAACTAGGAATTTTAATAAATATCTGGATATGCCGTGGACGACTTATTTCAATGTCTTCTTATTTCCAGCTTGGGATTTTAGTATCGAAATATGTCATAGGGGACAGCAATATATGTTGTCTAAGACTGAGAATATTCCTCGAATATGTTAGAGAATAGTCCTACATGAACAGTCTTTTCTACTCGGTGCCCCGTGGCCATTAACGCATCATCACAGGCTTCAAGAAGTCGTTGTTGCTATTGCTTGTGCCTTTGCAGTAATCCGAGAAAGGACTTCGTGACCGTGCTGCGTTGATTGTGGTCTCGGTGGTCTCCTCTGCAATAAATGCCAAGCAGTGAGAAATCAGCGAGAAACTCTGTAGGGTCGATTGGTGGCCAGGACACTGATCATCAGCACATTATTTCTCCGCGTTCGGATCGTTTGGTGTGTTCCTGTCGGTTCTGAACGGTTCAAGAGCACCTCGCCCCGATAGCTCGCCTGCTTGATATCGCCGCCACCACCACAAGAACCAGCAGTTGACTAGCTGTGCTCGCGAGCGTCACGAGGTTCGATGATACGGCAACGAGCCGACAGAGCAGTGAAACGCTGGCTAAGTCTGCATTTCGCTACTGCGTGCCGCTAATGCTCCCGCCTATAGATCCAGTTGCCACTGGCGCCGCCGCCGCCGCCGCTGCAGCAAAGCGACGCAGCTGCTGATCTGCTTCTGCTGCTGGTAGTGAAATAGTCTAGATTGCTCCCGTGCTACGCTGGCGCAGCGGCAAGCGTTAATATCATCTCTTCGTCCGTATTTAACGAGTTGCCGATTTGTGAAAAGTCGTGATTCTCCGACCTGCTGCTCATTGCAATGTCTCGACTCTAAAGAGGCCGGTTGTGCACGGATCATAGCGATGTGGGATTTTTGAATGTGTGCTTGTGCTTTGGTAATGGCGTCGATATATGTAGTTTTTATACATGGACACATATCTATAGGTTTATATATCGAGTGTCTTGCAGATTTCCTGTGACATCTAGGATAGTCAAAATTGGCTTGCATATAAAACTGAATTTCGGTAATACAGACAAGAAGTAATAAAAGTTTCCGTTAAGAACCATCTAGTTATGCAGGATCTATACTGTAATGACGGAGGGTTAATTTTTATAGTGACTAGTACAGTATAAATCTGACGACGATAGGTGTTTCGTAAAAAGTCGCTGTACTTACACCCTATTCCGCTCACGGAATGTAAGACCTTGAGAATGTTTCTTGGAAATTTACTTTAAGTTATGGCTAATCGAATACTCAACGAGGGCACTGTTCTGACGTTCACCGGATAAGACTGCTATGATTGAACAACTAGAAGATCTTTAACAGGCGGCGTAAAGCTCGTATCATCTTAATTTAGTAAAAAAATGTCAGCAACGACGACGACAGCGGCAGTAGTAGCTTTAGCAGCCGCTGCCGTGATGTCTTTTAAGATGAACGGGATACGGCACTTGATATGGTTGCTTCTGCATTGTTGTCGTTGTCGCTAATGTCCAATGCCCTTTCACGATACAATTGACTCCGCAGCAGAGTTATGCTTTACAGCTACCGCGTTAGCTATCCAATAAAACCGTACCTAATGTACATCAGTGTTCTATCTTCCTACTTCCAAACTGTCGATAACTCTTTGCAACTGTAGTATTGGTCGAAGCCACGAAACTCGCTAATGAAACGATACTACAAAGTTTTTTTAACACGGTAAGTACTATGTATGCTTCGATTCAATTACTATTGAACTGAAAATAAACATAGCAACATTTTGTTCCGAATAAACGTGTGTAGCAAAATTATTGTCCTCTTGCAAGATCCTTAACAATATGAGTATGCTACATTAATTAGTTAAACTATTGGTAATGTAATATGGTTAATGAATAAGCTCTTGGCCTTAGGTGCAACATGATTTTTAAGATTATACGTTGGGCTGGGTCCCATGTAACGCAATCAAAATTAAAACAGCATGTTGTTCGGCAAGGTACGCAAGGAACAATAGCTTCAATTTAGGAGAAATTATAAGTCGGTTTCTGTAGTATATTTGCGCTCGTAGCTTAGCTACTCAAAAGTAGTAACTAACTTCATTTACGAGAAAGTACAGATGATGTGTCAATTTGATTGAAAGTCCTGTGGATTTTAATCGAAAAGGCCACGATTTCAAGAGAATAATATAACACCACAATTTGCGCGAAATCCGAGATGTTGGAAAAAGAGCATTCGTACGATTTCGCTCCTCTAAGAAATTAGCTAACCTGTAAAAAGATTCGTTATTTTTTAGAACGCCTGTTATTCTCGAGAGTACGGAGGACCGTACGGATGAGGAATTTTTATGACATAATAGGTTGGATAAGAGATGTCGTGGAGCTCCGAAACCAGTATCTATTATGGGACTTTTTTGTACACCTGCACTTTTACTAAAACACAATAGTCTTTATAAACTAATTGAATCATTCAGAAACGTGCATCTTGCGAATATGTTTACCTGGAAAGAATATAATTTCCGACCTTTGCTTATAACAGTTCTATAATCAGAAATCATTGTATTAGCATGTACTGATTGTTTCGAAGCACGCGAATGATTCTGATAGCTTTGCAATATCGGACTGTGAATTGTTGCGTGCAATATATTTTTGCTCGAAATGGCAGGGCTAGCACTGGTGAATACAATATGTCAAATTAAATGCTCTACGAGAAAGGGCAACCCTGCGCCACTATTTTTACATATAGTTTGTAGTATTTAGGTAGAAGCTTTCGATGTCGCCAATCGTCAATGTGATGTGTCAAACTTAAATTAAACAACTTAAAGCTGACTAATGTAACGGACAATTGGGCTATAGCATTAATAAATAAAACTTATAACTGACGTTTCTAACGACGATTAGCTAACTGCCCAGCAAAACTTGGTTCGGTTAGCTTTATAGCAAAAAATTAAGCTATACTTTTGATTAGAGGCCTCTTTACGGATCTTATTTTTACCAAATGGCAAGACGTCATTGGAGGAACAGTACGCAAGTTTTTAAGAATTAAAAAGACAGACCATTTTTGACATGTTGAGATTTTGAGTGATAATATTTGTAATCCCTAAATAAATTAAAGCCCTAATAATCGGAGTTAGATAATAGAAGTCCGTTTGCCCGTTTTAGATATGTCACAAACATTAAATTTCAACTTAAATAGTAATACTCGTGCGTCAATTTTTTACTTTAGTTTTTATAGGAAAACAAAGTAAACCTTGATGTTTATTCTATTGCTTGTCAAAAAAACAATTGCGATTAAATATCAGAATAACAGCATTATCTATTTTTGTTTTGGTATGCAAATAACATATTTACCAAGTGTTTATTTTTTTATGCTTATATTCTCATAGCTTGTTAATGCATTTATGCTAAGTCAGAGTTGCACTATATATCCTATGGCACCGATCTAAACAGAGAAGAAGCGGAACTTCTTCGTCGCATCATTTGCCCACATCTATTCGTCTAGTCCCGTTTTTTTGCTCCTCTTCTGCTCCGGTTCCCCCTCGAAGGACTCAATTTGACGATGCAGAAAAATGAGGTTGCCTAAGCGGTGCATTTGCCAGCCTACCTGATTCTGCTATTTTTCACTTATTGGGGTCAGCACTCGCCAACATCGGCGTCGAAAAATCAGACATTGGCTAGGCAACTGAGCGCTGTTTTCATCATCGCCATTAGTATTGCCATCATCATTATTAGCATCATCACTAGTATGATAAAAACAACAGAAATCGCTACCGTTACAACAGCTGTGTCCCTATCGATACTCCGTTGAACGGCAGCGACAGTACCAGCAATAGTTTAGTCAAGTCATGACGGTCTTGCTTCAATCAGAAATCTCCAGTCGACAACGCTGAGGAGCAAAAGGAAGAAAAAAGCAAGAAACAAGACGAAGATGCAAAAGTGGACCGTATCAGCCAACCGAGGACACCAGTTAGTTCAATGCTAATACCACTGTTGCTAATAATCGCCTACAGCACAGGTCTTCCTCTTGCCCTGCGGCTAACTGTTTGAGTCGGGCTCATCTCAGTTTCAGACTCTCTTTCTATTCGTATGCATTTCTTTTTTCTCACTACTACCGGGCCCCACATTACTGAGCGCCTGTCTGAGCCTCTGTTATATTTTGTCGACATGGACATCGCTGCCCAAAGACTCGGGGACCGACATCGGTCTGCTCACTCGGGCACCCAACAAACGGCTTGGCCTGTCAACATGCGGCGAATCCCGCTGACGGCGTTCATCGCCATCATCGTCTCTGCTGAAACTCAACTGCAGCGACTTCATCATTCGCTACTAAGCCCCGCACCGTTCGACCTCTTCGTTGTGTTGCTCTTATCGTCCTCGCCTCGATTTAACCAGCTAGCTGTCGAGAATACCAATTTATTTTGTTGCGTGAAGCGCAACAATGCAACCAGTGCTTTAGTAAGCAATAAAGAAAGAGTGGAGACGCGGAAACGATGATCTGTTAAATTATCCTGCAATGTGGGCAATGCGATACTACTTACCATTTACTTTATCGAATATATTATTTGTGAAAAAGAATTTTAGACGCAACTTACGGTGGTATTAGGCCGGTAGAAATTGATAATTTCGATAAGATACTTAAAGCACTACAGGTTCCTTAAACAAACCACAGTTTTCACATTTTCAATATTTGAAAATACCAAATAGATTAGTTTAGTTCTCTCGAGGGCTTAGATCGTATCTAATCTAATTAATTAAGACACAATGTACAAGCCATTGATTAATAGAATGGCTTATAGCTTAACGTGCTGACTGGAATGCGGTCTCGATTCATTAACCAGATTTTGAACTGTGAATTTACTCCATTAGATTTGGATGGGCTGGGAAACGCATGTTTTATGGTTGGTGAAATGGCGAGATCCTAACACTGCTTTGGTGCTGTTCTAAGTTTCGAAATAAAAACAACAACCTGCGACTTGATCAACAGCTTTCACCCCTTAGCCTATTTATTTCATAATGAACTCGATAGCGTCCCGGGTACAGGGGTATTCTCATTATAGTTCAAACTAGATAAGTAATTAAAGTTAACTTATTTGGTTTCCGTTTTGGTTGATATTCTTTAGTTGATTAAAATCTTCCTACTTAAACCTACTTAACTGGACCGCACGCATCCGCGAAATCAAGGTAGCAGTAAATCTCAATTATGAAATACGTGGTATGTATGTACTAATTCATGGCATATCTTCTTTTCCTTACCTAAAATACCTGGCCATGTCCAGGGCAACAGTGTATATTAAGTAGAGTATTCGGTAAAGGAGTGTTCGAAAGTAGTCATACATATCTGCCTGTCTAGCCAAGCAACCCGCCTACCAGCATCGACCCTTAGTTTCTTTCCACCTTCAAAATCTTCCTTCTCCGGACGATAGATTGTTGGCCACAATAAAATTCCCGACGAGAACAATAGCGGAGCCAACAAGACGATCAAGAAGAATTTGTTTAACAACGGTAACAACAATATAGATATGCAACCAATAATATCTTCAATTGAGTTTTTGGATTGAGAGACGAGGTAGAAAGAATATCTATCTAGGACGACGACGCTTGTAAAGTTGATGATGATTATTATATAAATGCTGATGTTGGTAAAAAACGATTTGACAAAGCGGTACCCGTAACAAATCTACCAAATGGCGAAAAGAAAAAGCAAGTGGGGAACAGAGAGGGCGAAATTGACAACACACAGCAATAACGAAAACACACAATGATGAACGGTGATTTTGATATAATCACAAACATGATGATACGTATGATGATGTTCATTTGTGTTTGTGCACCTGTTTCGTCATGAATGTGCATCTGTCTACGAATCGATATGCGGCTACAATTGTCCGGTTGTTTCCATTTTGGTGACGTGTGGGGACCACAAGTCACCAAAATGAGGCATAATCTAAAAAGAGGAAACAACACGGAGGAAGAAGAAAGCTAAGGTGAATACAGAAATAGTGACATAAATATCACAATGTTAGTAATATAGATACAGCTATAGTGTGTGGTATATGAGTGTGCTATGAACGAAAGATAGTACGCGTCACTATAGTGCACGTCGTAACCATCAACTCTTCTATTTTATCTGATCGTAAAGCGCTTATACTTTGTCTAGTGACACTGTTCTATAGACACCAGACTACACTAAACGCAATTGTTGGAAAGGCAACTGTGATAGAACAGGGAGAGGGCCTCCTAGGATACAATAGCAAAACGTTTTTTCAGTTGGCTTTATAATAAATGACATGTACAATCAGTTTATTGTTCCTTTAGTGATTTTATGGAATATCACGTTCTTAAACCTAAGATTAACTCTCGTAACAAAGCACTAGGCGACTACGTCGCTGAATTCTAGACGACAACCTTAGAGCGCGAACGAACTGTTTATTCGCTAAAATATGGTGATAGAGTTAAAAAAATGATCTCGAAATGGCCAGCACGCTTAACGATTTGTTCTCACCTATTTATATGTCCCAAAGCGATCCACCGCTGACAAAATATTACACAGCCTACTTAGAAACACCTTTCCGGCGATCCTTGTATCTAAAAAATAATTATTGCCAAAATTTCCTAACTGCTAAATCGAACCAGTATTATCCAAACGATATCTTCAACAAAAAAGGTGCGTCTTTACTCATTGAATATGTTTTTTGTCATGCAGAGCTTATAAAGATGATGTTGTCCCTGACTGTTTTAAGCAATCCGCATAACACCATTTCACAAGAAGGATATAAGCTTGTGTTTATAATTATAGACATGTTGCAGCTTAACAGATTTCGGAGTTTTGGACAAGCTACCACTTAACAAATAGATAGAATTCGTAACACTAATTTTCTTGGTAGCTTCGTCCTCCTCTGATGTTTTTCGCTTTTGAACTGATATTATTTTTTATAATTTTTAGACAAAAAATCTGGTGCTCACCAACCATACAACAAAAATTACACGCAGATGATCTAACGGGGTATGAACCACCCAGCAAAGCTGACGATTGTTTTGGTTTGACTCACAGCCGAAAACTGTATCAAAATTATGTAGGAAAAATTTTATGATCATCTCGTTTAACAAATGCGCCGCCATGCACTCTAAAGGAGCTTGCCTAAGAGGATACGAGCGAAATCCTAGCTCCATTATTCCTTATTCTATTGGGCTCTTATTGTGTTTTTATGTTCGCTCACATTTTAGAATTTTTATATTTTCCCGCATCTAAGTGCACTGCGTGTCATTGGTCATGGAGTTCCTTGCTATGAAGATAGATTAAAGCCCCGTTTTAGTTATGTATGTGTCGAACTCGGTGGCTTGGTGCATTCCGCATACGGCTTGCGACCGGAGGAGACACGTAGGCGCAGGGTTTCGATCCCTGCCGTTGCACATTTACATTTATAGGGTCCGTCTTACGAAGTAATGCAGAAAGCGCTACGGTGGACTTTAAATGTTGGCTGACGGTTAGCCCTAAAAAAATATTAGTTATGTATGTAAATATAATTAATTTGTGATTTCAGAGGGGCCTTGGAGTTAACATTACTGTGGGTGTTGATGTATTTGTCTCAGCACTCTTTATTTGGCGCCCCTAATTCAATGTTGCAAAAATTTTGCGCCTTTTGAATAATACAGAAACTAAAAGTCAAATAACATTTAGGTAAACGATTACCATATCATGATGCAAACGCTGCATATCACATTATTCTTAGATAGAGAAGAACTTGAATTGAGAGATAGAAGACTACATATCAGGGTTACAGGTAGATGAGATTTTAATAAGGGATATATTTATAATATTGCCTGAAATTGTACATGTGGACGAAGGAGGTAAAGTAAAATGCGAGTTCGTCGAAATGGCGATTTTTTAATGAAAAGGTACTCTTTCATACGCGAAAGTTGCGAAAACTGGTCTTTGAGTTTTTTGACGTGCATAAACTAATGAAAACTAGCAACGTATGTTCCTGTGGGAGAGCAACAGTTTTTGCTTGGAAAATACTCATTTTTATAATAACCACACCATTTCAAAGCGAGAACTTGTTGGACAATATTTTTCGAAAATAAAATGATGTGTTTACGATTTCTTTAAAATTAAAAAAAACTGATTGCGTTATTTCCACAATTTAGTTTAAAGGTGCGTCAGATTCGTCGACACATTACTATTAAAAATGAAGAAAGCAATGAAAGAAACTGTCTCTATGGAAATTTTAATACTACACAAGGAAAGATACGAAAATGATTAAAAATTGGGATTTTGTATTTATTTTAACTAGCGTGATCGGTTGTCACACTTCGCTGTCCGACGCAAATTACTGATTTTAAAAGGCTTAAAGGGCCATTTTGCAGTCAAGTATTTCCAAACGTCTCCTCAGCTACTGACATAATACTACTTTAATCCAAGCCCTTGAGCTGTTCCTCATTACGTGTACAGATTGATACTCCAATATATTTTCTTACAAAACGAAATATCACTTGTACTTTGACTAAGCAAAGATGCTTGGTTGAATGGCATTTCACCGTTAGTATTTCGAAAGTTTTCAGTAACGGTTTCCATGGTACACTTAAAACTCCGATCAACATGTAAATACATTGCTCGAACTGAATACTGTGTACACATAGATGTTTTTCTTTGTTGTCGCTGATGTAATATCCCCCCAAAAATTCATCCCCTCGTGCACCACTTGGAATCATCGCGTGTGGCTTAGTCGATTGTGGTATAAGTACTTTCTTTTTTTGGAGGGAGTTTAACAGAGGCTCGATGCCCGTGCATCTCTGGCGGCCGGCAAGACTGATAAATTCGCTAAAACTCTAGTTCCCCCATCCCTTCAGGCTCGGAACTTCGCTAGCATTACCTCGAAGGTACAAGTACCTTGTGCTGCTCGTGACGGCTGTCTCTCAGAACCTTAGTCAGTCTAGGCCACCACCAAGCAGACTATGGCAGCTGAAACGTTTCATTCTAGTCGCAATCATTAAGTTGCTCGATCAATGCGTATATCCGGGGTAATGATTAATTAATGCTAATTGTTTTCTTCTTTCCTAATGGTCGATTTTATCTTTGAACCACCTCTTTAAAATGTTAACCACCATTTACATGATCAACACGAGACACGAAACCAAACAGACATGACTGACTATCAGATACGACCCACCTATTATTGATCGACTGACGTAGATTGTAAAACTGGTTCACCGTGCTGCTCATTCTAGTAGGTACAGATGGTCTAGTACGCGAGTGCAGGTTCGCTGATACCATATGTTAATGAAGCGATATATTCTTATTAGAATGAGGTTAAACATTTGTTTTGATGTGTGTTGCTGTGGTAGGTCAGTTAAGCACCTTTTGTTCCTATGAAACGTGTCACAAATTCTAGGAATGAGGTGCAATCGTTTATCACGACTCTGTCCGTCTAGTATTTTTAAACTATCATTTATAGTTGAAAAATATTAGACGATTCGAGTCGTGATAAACATTTTCCTATTTTCTGTTTTCTTTAATTTTTTTTAAAATTTTATATATATCTTAAGTTAAGTTCTTTTATCATCCCATAATAAATATTTTTCAACTGAGGTCTTTATACCCATTCCGCAGAGGCGTACTCGAGAGGGGAGTTGCGGACTCCTTCAAAAAATTGATAATTGAATAGCATATTTTTCCTAGGAATTCACGCTTTAAACTAAACTCTTTGGTGAGCACCTTCGCTTAATTCTTGAGGCTGTTTGTGCTACTTCAAACAATTTTAAGTATACAAAGGCTCTGTGCACCAGTGGGAGTCGAACAGATGACCGAAATGTTTCCATAACAACTATATTATAAGCGCTAGCTTAATTCATCACCGAAAAGTCGTGCGCACCAAATGTCCTTATAGAACAACGGTGTTTTTATTTTAGTGACCTCCCGCTTAGAACATATGATATTATTTCTGATAGTGCCCTTGTAGACCATTTTATTTTTATTTATGTTTCTTAAAAGTAGCTCTACTACTGGCAATAGATTTACAGAGAACAAACGCTGCTGAAGGTAATGTTAATAATGTGACGACACAATAGGTTTCTATACAATGTGGCTATCTTGATAGTAAATCACCCATTAGTTTGAACAACTGATGATTATATATTTGTATGAATTAAATGATAATGTTCTCCTTAATATTATTATTATGTATGTTCCTTAAGAATGTAAAATGCCTACGTAAAATATAGTTTACATTTCCAGCTGCACATCTATGAAAAGTAAATACCGTATATAAATGCTTTAGCTCTTTTACTACATATTGAAGATACACTGCATATTAACGATACGAAAAGCAGGGAAGAGGAAGTCGCTGTAGTTTTTCAGAGTATCTTGCAAGAACTCACACCTGCAATGCGTTAGCAATGACGCGTGAGAGCAAAAATGAGCTGCCATGTTCTCGTCTAATTATCTTTTACATATAATTCATATTGCCTGTATAATTTGTTTCGGCGGCTAGCCTCAGTCACTTGTCGCTATCTCAATATTGTCGTGAACCACGGAAAATTAATTGCGCGTACACTTATTATATACATCCTTGTTAGCAGCCTACTAATCCGCAAACTCCGTGTTTATTCTTGTTGTAACTTAATAATTTCACATTCATTTACGTTATTCTTACGGTTCCTGAAGATTGATTAGAATATATTCTGGACGATATAAGCCAATATTAAATGATAAACCCTCAGATTGAGTGCTATGTGTTGTTATACGTGCTGCAATGTTTGACAGCTTACGCAACAACCTATAGGTGAATGGTGGAAAATACTATGGCACCTATCTCCCTTAAGCATACCTAGATCTAGTATTAATACCTAAATAAGCAAATAAGCAAACAAAATTGAACAGCGACACTAAATGGCCGCAATACCTCACTTCTTTTACTGATCTTCTAGCATGTGTGTGGCCATAAACGTTAAGCATATTAAGATAACCCAAGTGAGAGACTGTGTTGTAATGTAGTAGCATCCTCCCATACAACTGCTCAGATTGCAATATGCGTCTTAATCGCGATTTCTTTCTCCAGTCGTGGAATTCTTTTTGAAATCTCTGTGCAAATTGCGGGAGAAATAGGCGATTGATCAGAAACGTAAAAAAAATAATAGCCGGCGAAATTTTTCTACTTTGCTAAATAAGACATCTTTTTTTATGAAGAAATCAATTTCTATGAAATTAAACTAATACGTTTAGTAAAAATTCTCAGGACTGTAAAATATAGTAGAATTAACATATATACGGTGCACCACCGAACGGCTTGTAAATCATATAAAATTCGATTTTGGGTGCGTCATACTGTGTGATGTGGCCATAGCGGGAGTATGCATCAAATATCAAGAGCATGGAAGTCCGCTGCTTTGCAGCCAGGCGCAATTTATAGATTTTATATAAGTTATCGGATTTTATATCTACAGTTCTTCCGCAATCAGATAATCCACTCACGAATGTGACTCATTTTTTTACAAATACCCGTCTATCGAAGAATACGTCAATTATCCTTCAGCCCACACATATAGAAACATCTATGGTTTGAGAAGTTTCCCTATAGAAATATAAGCGAAAATTAACTAAGGTAGAACTTGTATCAAATGCTCATACTCATGGTGCGTTAATGCAAGATTTTGGTATTTGCCCACAAAGCCCATGCATTAAAATTTAAAATAGATAGGCCGATTTGTTGATGGGCTTCACCAACGAAAGGCACTAATTGTTGTGAATTTTATTCGTCAATGTTAGAACTACATATTTACTTTAAATTATATTTAAGAGTCATTGTTTGGCAGTGGTCGAGTCAGATTGACAAACAATTGCTAGCGCATTTTTCTAATTTCTAATTTTTTAAAAATTATTGTTTTTCTATTTAAAAAAAATTTAACTTCTAATTGCCATTTTGTAACGTCATTGCACGTTTACATTGTGCCGCTGGATATGAAGTCCGCGCTCACTGAAGGTGCGTTAGAACCATGTGAATTCTTACAAAGTAGAATGAAAAGTAGCGCAATCAGGTAAAACATGTTCGAACGTTCCTAAAAACATTAAGACATACTATAAAAGTCTGCTTTGTATGGGTGTATGGTACTCAATATGCCATTTATCTTTGTGTATATGTAAATCGTTTAGCTAAACTTTTCGCGAGCATCATTCACCCTCACCATCACTCGAGTCTTCATCGATATCGAGTAGATTTTGAGTCTGTTTGTTTATTGGCTTCTGAGGACGTAAAGACACCTGAAAGCATCTGATAGTGAGTTATTTGGAAGGCAAACTATATTTGACAAATCATTATAGATAGTGCTGTATGGGATGAACGAGAAAAGTGCTAAAAACTGGCTATATTATGATAGGGGCGTGAACTATTTGCTACCATTGGACATATCAGCGCTTAATGGCAGAATTGTTCTTCAAGTGCATTCTAATTATTTAATATTTCACGCAAAGGAATCACGAGCGATAGCGGGGAACGCCCTCAAATTTACAAAGGAAAGATAAACGAACGTTTGCTACGGGCGAAATCAATTAAGTAAACTCCCGGGACCTTATTCACTAACTGTTACGCTAACTATAATTACATGCGAAATCACGAAACACATGTTTTCTAGATATAAAATATTAAATTTGTCAAGATACAGTGCGTTCAATGTACCTTACAAGACTTGCCGAGGAACAATACATATTCTAAAGAATTTTAGAGCACATATGTTATTTAAAATTCAGTAGGCTCTAGAAAAGAATATCAAATCATCGTCCATTAGCTCTATATGGGAAAAACGTGGTCTAGATGGGCTCTACATTCATAAAAGTATGCCAGACTACATTAATCATGAACGCAAATTGTAATGTAATAGATTGCAAATTATCATATTTATCAAGTAAAACCAAACTATCAATTTAACTACTGTGCGGACAGTTTACTCAGATCAAGACTGAAGTATGAAGGCATAAAGTACGTACCCCCTCGTCTATTTTCCGAACGGTGACTCCTTCACTTATGTCGTTGAAAAGCGCATATAATCGAATCTTTAACTCCAAATCTTTCTTTCTTTTCAGTAGCTCCTGCAGGTAATAGATTGAGCAATTTTATTATACACCATTATGCTACCGGACGACAATTCAATTAATACAGTAATAGGTAGGATATAGAAATATTCCTCGTTCCGGAACGCTGATTACGTTTGATCAAACTAAGCCAGATCAACCACTATTGCCATTTGCGGGTGTACACACAAGTGTTTTTCCAAACGTTTCACTTTTCATTTTATTCACTTCATAATACATTATCCCATAGGTGTACTGAGTATAAAAAATAACTTTACGTAACAAAAAAACTATTGCAAACCTCTTCGCGCCACAATAAATTTATTAAGGGCAGTTTGGGAAAGTCCCGTGCCCCATCCATGCAACTATGAAATAATTCAAATAAGATACTCACTTTCTTCATTTTTGCTATTCGTGTAGCTTTGACTTGTTGCTCCCTCAGTTGAGACTTCAATAATTCTAATTGTCTGATGAGGGAACAACCTAGACAACGTACGTCTGCTGCATTATCGTCATGGGAAATCTCAATACTTTTTCGGTCACTAGTAAATGTTTGATTTACACAGGGAAACAAATAAAAATCGGTTGTCCTTAGTGCGAATATGCCGTCTTTAACGTTTTTTATTTTGAATTAATTACGTATGGATGTTTATATATTAAACTAAGGCAAAAAGCATAAATATATATAGAAAAACAGACATAGACATGGTCATAAAAGCGGAATTCTAGGACGGAACCTATTTAGAGTGTCCATTTCGAAGCAAAACAGACAAGAGGAGCAGCGTTCAAAGTGGACAGAGAATGTTGATAACAGATGGCTGCTGCACAACTACTGTGAACTTGCCATTTTATTAGCAGACGTCAGACCTATCTCTCGCCATCCCGTTTAACACATGCACGCGAAATACAATATAGTCATTCTTTGCAAGGTACGTTCCCATAAAGTAATATAGCAGACTTACCACATTTTGTTACTGTACAGGAGATTTTATATCGGGTTACATACAAGTGCACCCCACGCACGCTATTATCTTTATATTCTATTCTATTAAACTAAAATTACGCAGTTAAGCTCTAATTATGCTAAATGATTCTTTATTGCGCGCTAATTGTTCAGGCAATAACTCTATATAGGAAAACCAAGAAGACTTGTTTACAGCCACATTTTCCAAAGCACCTCCAAATTAATGGGCACTATCGTTAAAATTGGTCATTATAAAGACTTATGCTTGACTTGCCACAATAGTATAAAAATGAATCTCACATTTTGTTGCGCGTTGTTGTTCATGCGTCACTTCTATATTGCAACAAACGTCATCTTGATAATGCTTTTGTATTTTGAACAATGGGAATGTGCATTTTGACTTCACACGCTTAAACTATTCACATCAGTACAAGTGTATATTATTTGACAACATCTATTACGTACTCAAATAATTCACCGTATTTTATTTAAAACCGATGCATATTTTCCCAACATTCATACCTCTATATATGCACTTAACTTCGGTTATTCTTGCCCTGAGCTACGAACTTTCCACGGAAATAAATATTAACAGAAGACGTCAATCCAATATTGGACTGCTGAAATGTTTTTTGTAGTGCTTAGTTAAGCTCGTACTTTTTCTCTTACCACTGAGTTTTCTTGGTCGTCCCTACAATTTATCAAGTGACAACACGAAAGGTATGTAGTTGAAAAACGAGGTAATAATCTATTTCGTGCTATGTGTATATACCTCATAAATGGCCGATTAAATGAGATCATTTCGCTTTTTTTGGCAACAAATTTGACTTTACTAGTTTATGACGTGACAACATATTTTTGTACGAAAGCTCAAGCGTTGTTAACCTGCAGTTCTATTAACAGATGACGTCTCGAGTTGAACTAAACTTGAAATACGCTGTATCACATAATTAATGTCTTCTACATCCTTATTGTGCAAGTAATAAATAGAAAAGGCCTTTGCCATAATGTATTTTAGACAGTATTTTTCGTCTAAATTTGTATTGATTGTAATCGAGAGTATCTAAATGGTAGTTACGAGACCTTAAAATTCGTATTGGGTACCTACAGGTGTCGGTAGCTGCATATGCGGTCATTACTTAGTCTACTAGACACACTGTGTAATTTGTAACCGTACATGTCACAAAGTAACAGTATAGTGCTTTTACAGTATCTAGTATCAAGTACTGTTTTTTTAATTATTTCTAACTCATTCGATATTGGTAAGTCGTACCGTTCCAGCTTCTTTGAACTTGCGCAGTGTGTTTGCTCACAATGTGATAGCTTTATTTCGCTTTGGGGTTTTGCAATAAAATTTTGTCGATACTTTATACTCAACTTGTGCTCAAAAGCGTTCGCTTTGGTATTATTTACATAAATAGCTAAATGAATTAACTTACCATATATGTAGGAGAGCGCAAGATTAGAGGATCCGTTGATTTCCGCGCTAGCTCATTCAGTGTATCGAATAATGAAATATAATCTTTGAGAAATGCTTGAACACTGTACCAAGTACCAGTATCAAAATTCGTTATAACATGATAGAAGTTGATTATGAGCAATAGCTTGCCGTATCAAACGCGGCCCGTCGGTCGCCTTTTGCTTTCAAGTATCGCGTGTCAAAGACCTTGTCGGCGCGCATTTTTTAACTAAAAAATCCGCTTGGACCTATTTTCTTTCATGCGTCGATTACATAACGATTACATAAAACGTTTAGGTTAGCATGTCAAGAGAGATTTTTCTGTCAAAATTAAAAAAAAGGACGATAACGAGAACTTTTACTTTTGACAAAACGAGGCGTCCGCCCACTATGCAGATGTAGTCCGTGCATTTCGAATAAGTGGATAAATACGAAGTTCAATCATCAGATCCCATTCCAGTAAACATTTTTTACTGAGGTGCTGTAACAGATAATTTTTTTTCTTAAAACGACGTTGGTTAAATGATATAAGTTGATACATTGAAAAGTCTGCAAAAAATTAATGGGAATGAACAATTTTGTAGAACAGTGTGCTTCTCTATAGCACGTAACTTACAGAATTGCGTAAATAATAATAAGGAAATAATTTGAGCTTACCTTTATTAGCAATTGAGGGCGCTGCACTAAAAGAGAATTGCTATGAACCTTGTACAAAAAAAGTAAGGTTTCTGTTACAGTAACAAAAAACAGAAGAATGAGATCTGCTTTGTATTTCACTCACATATCACGTAAATTCACTTTTTGGACAAGGGTAAGCCTACTTTTGCGCCCTCTGTAGATATTAGAGGTTAGATTGAACCACGACCACACAGAACGTGCAAAAAGGCAATGAGATCAAATCATTTTCGCAAATATAACCACTCAGACAACTAAAAAACTCTGCAAAAAATGTAGAGTTTACATAATCATTACCTTGATTTTTTGACAGTTCTGTCGAAAAAGCTAACAAATATAGTCTATTGTCGGTCAATAGAATGAAACACCAACATTATTGGAAGAAATTTCGTTTCACTGCACCTACTTCACAGAATTTTCCAATTAATAAACACGAATTTGAGCATGTTGCATATAATACTGTAATCACAAATTATTTTTATAAGCATCAAGGTGATCAGGTTGCAATTTGGACATTTATACCTAGATCACAAGCGTAGATATGTCACACAATAGTTGAGAGCATGACACATGAGCCCACATCGCCCAAGTTATTTTTGTTACCCATTGGCGTTCGAACTCGGCGTTCAGGTTCTAGATTGCAGATTGTCGTGAATAGTGCTAAATAGTGCTTAGGATTTACAGTTGTAAATTCTAAGCTGTACAACCAATACTGCACAGCTTAGGATCACACGTAAGCCATTGTAAAATATGGTAACGGACATTTAACAGCGCATATGCCGTTACCAGCCCATATGTACGCGATGTCAGATAAACAAGATCATGTAAAGAATTTACCGGATTTCTATGTTACATTGAGGTCCATACAAAAACTTGTCGTTCTAACATTTAATGTATTTTAGATTTATTCAGAGCTCCATAAGTCGATTGCTGTACATTGAGATCAGTGGCTTGGTGCATTCGCGTCGCCTTGGCACTTTTGGGCGATATATACATAGACTTACACACAGACTTATACACAGACTTACATAGAGCAAATTCGATCTCCGCCGTTGTAATTTCATATTAATAAAGTCCGTCTCTTGAAACAATGCGCAGACGATAACGTAAACGTTAACGTTACACGTAAAAAGCTACCTGCAAAGCTCGCATATCTTTTCGTGTGGACGTGACCATCAAGAGTAATAAAACATTCAAAAGAAACTAATTCGGAGAAAAACGTTACTCGAACTCAGAGTGTCTACACTGGAGAGACTATCAGAATGGGTGTTCTGTAATGAATTGCTTATAAAAATGTGCCAATTTACGGCAAACATGATCAGCACACAGGGTGCATCTCGCAATGTTGTAAGAAGTTTTGAAATGATAAATTCATTGATTGATGTCACGCCGTGGAAAACGGAGTACTCATGCTATTGAAAATAGAGCCTTTTGACCAGCGGTCTTCAATAGGGTAGCAAAAATATTGTTAAATAAATAAATTCTAAGGATCATTTGCGAAGCTATGAAAAAAATATGACATTACTAGTACTCTAACATGTATGTTTCACTCAGTAAGAATGAAACATGTTAGAATTTTATAAAAAGAAAACGAAAAAGTTATGAACACAGCGAACATACAACGAATAATTCAGATGGGTTAATGTTGAAAGTAGAAGTCAATTACGTCTTCTTGAAAGAGTACATTCCAAAAATGATCCGATGATCTAAAAGTCAATTTCAGAAACAAAACATCCATGCAAAAAACGGGATAAAGAAGTAAAGAAGAGATCATGATATATGGAAGAGGTCATGATAATTTCATTATTCGAAGAAAATAGGAGTTATTCTTTCATAACCTGAAAGCATTCTTCAACTATACTAATAAGAGATTATAAGAAAAAGGCGTTATAGATCTAAAAATATATGATAAAGTTGCCACAAACAACTTGAAGCAATTTAAAACATCCGATGAGTTTTCTTTTTAAGACGCTCAACAGCTTTTCCCCAATATTTTAAACAAAGCTTGTAACCGTATTAGTAACACATTCATGAATAATTTCTATCTCAAGAAGTTATGCAACAGCGATACAGCTCGATACATTTTTCATTGATGGTTATGCCAGTGCACAAAAAAAAGTGAAAATTTGCGTGGCTTAGGCTCACCGCAAGCATAATTCAGAAAAATTTAGTTGATTATACCACAACTTTTCTCAATAGTGGCGGCTTACGAGACATTGAGTAGTACAGCTTCCCCAGAGATAACTTAGCACGTCATCATAACAAACCATTGGGTCTTATATGAAAAATCACAAAGCCTTGCCTATATATATATTTCGACTTTTCAAAACGCTCGACGGCATTAGCCACATTCTACTGTTGCCGAATTCGCGGCAGCTGCTTAATTCTTGTAACCCGGGTGGAAAATGAACCCAGAAATAGAAGATTCTATAGCAAAATCAATAATATATTTAGAATTGATATCCCTGCCTTACGCGGTTCCTCAGGACTCCTGTATGAGTTCACTCCCGTTTTGGCGTTTATTTTATTTGGCGTTTATCATTATTACAGTAGGTGGTCAAGTCAGCAAATATTATATATAGTATTATTATTCACTGCTTTATTGTGGAGTCACCTAATTTTTATATCAACGTATATAGGAGTTTAGTGTTGCCAAAATGTATACACTACTCGGAAATATTATGACGCATTAAAAAAATTGTTGATGACATAAGGTGCAGACCAAATTTACTTGTAGGCTATCGTAGCTCTATGGTGTACAGAATAATTTAAATGAAAGCCATTGTATAATAAAGCCATTGCGATTAAATAAATAATGCTGCCTAAATTGCCAATACGCAAAAAATACTATGGCGCTCACGCTCTGTACTGCAGAATGCTAAGAATGCAAGAAAAACTCTGTACATGTTAGGACACATAATTAAGGACAAGTGTCTGTCTGTACGACGTTTTTGAAAAACTAGCTCCGAATTTGAGTTCCGGCCATTTTTCGATTTTGACATCCTAGTACATTTTTATTAGATTTTAAATATGCTCCATAAGGTGCAGTGTTAAGAGACTTCATCTTGTCTCTTAACTATGATCTAGTTTTCAGTAGTTTATGCTTTTCGCTCTTTTGTGTAGAATGAGAAAGAAACTTTAATAAATGTAGCGACAAAAAGACGCTTTTTCATTCTCTCGTTAATGTATTTGGAGCGACCCTTCCCCATAAGGTTAAAGGTTAACCATAGCTTGATTGTGAAACGATCATGAATTTAAAACACAGAATTTTTTGTTAATGTCTGTTTCAAACTGTTAATCAACTATTGTTGATGGAGACATGAGAGACCATAAAAGGCAACACAAGATGCGCATTTGGCTGCTCCAGCCCGCGGACCGACATCGATATTTTTCTCCATCGGTTAAACCTAACGCCGCTTTAATCGTATTTGCCTAACTCCTTTTGATGTCTGGGCTGTTCAAACCTGTTGACTCGAAAGCTGCGTGGCGTGGAATACAGTCATTGCTGAGCAGGTGTCTTGTGTACACACACGTACATGTAAAAAGGTAGTTGTTGCATTCGACGCAGAGTTTAGCAATCATGTTATTCGAAGTTTAGAGGTAACATCACGACTCTGCAACCTTAAACTACGAGATTTTCTTTCAAAAGTTTGCGCTTTATTGAAAGCTTTTTAATTCCCTAATTGTTTCTATGTGGCTGTGTTGTTTACAGTAGGTCCCAATGTTTTCTAAAAGACAATTTACAACGCATTTCGAAAATGGATACCATTGATTTGTGGAACCTTACCAAAGTCTATTATTGTAAAGAATAGTGCATCTGTCCTTAAATGGTATATTTCGCAAACGACCTACAGAGAACTTCTTTAATGAGTTCTTTAGAGTCATGTGGAGCAATTTGCATAGTAGTGTATCCATAAGCGCTCCTGAAGTAATCATTTGGCATTATTTGACCTTTCTCATGACTCGTGGTAAAACCAATCCATGACGAAATTTTCCTAGAAAATCTTATCGCAACAATTACTGTAAGCACCCTTGAATAATGTATACTTTATATTGTAATTACCTACGTCACCGAAAAGATTGTATTACTAAAATTAATGCAGCTTCAGAAACAGGGGTATGAGAAGAAAACACAAAGATAGGATTATGGTTGTACATATGCATTTTTGCATAAGACCGTATACGGGTGGATGTTTATCGTGTTCACCTCATGTAATTGAAAATTAAGCGATGTTAATGGTCTTATTTGATGTTAAATGGTAATTCTCAGTTTACAAAGATAAGACAACTTTTTCTCCAATATTACCCTTTACGTAGTGTACTCGGAAGCAGTGTTCGAAGTATCTTAATACATGTCTGGTGGATGGCATTCTTACCTTTGCCTGTACCAGAAGTGAGCTTCCGCTGTTGCTTTTTCACCAAAAAAGTTTTGTAGTTCCATTCAGATGCCTTTTGCAAGTAGAATTTACTAAACTCTATACGATTTACCGTAAATGCTGTAGTGCTACGTTTATAATTTAAAAAATTCACGGCGAATAAAAGCTCAACATGGGTAAGCAATTCATATTATCTCACTAATTACTAAAAATAAACACTTCTTTTTGATAAATTTACATCTATTTCAATAAAGCCACAAAAAATCAATTGATAAAATCTGTACGAATTTGATCGTTGTAATTTTCTATTTTTCAACCTACAAATCGGTAACCACAGAATACAAATACCGCACTGAGTACAAATAACGGATAAAGTTTTAGCTTTTCTTTTTCCTTACAAAGCAAGCAATTATCACTGATGGTAAATTAAATTATAGTTTGAAGGCAATTCATTTCAAATGTCTTAATATCTTCAGCATGTACATATGGAATTCGTCATCTAATTTCTAAGTGAAATATGAGGTCTCGTAAATTCTTACCCTTTCGTTTTATTCTAATTATTGTGCTACTAAGTATAAATCTCTTTATTATGTTATTTTAAATAGTATCTACCATCCATAAATATATTTCATGTCTAAAATATACAACGCACTCTTTTTGAGGAATTTACTTTTTGGACAGGTAGCTGATAAGTTGGGCCAATAAATTAAATGAATGTCTCGTCAATCATTCACTTGACCCTTGGCTGTGGAGTGGGCTAACCCTTCTGTCCTTAATATTCTGATCTTCACAGTAAGGTGCTTAAAGCGAAACTCCACATAGCACTAAATTCAATTTCATGGTGCTTATACATGCCAACTATCTATTAACGTGTCGGCTTATGTCTGTAATAAAGCAATGAAACGACTTATCGATCTGCTGCATTATTTGACATTAACTACTCCTAATACGTTAAACAAAAACATCTGATTGTGGCTAGTTTCTATTGTTGAAACTCAGTGCTTTTTGATATCTTCGTCATCATCATCTGAGCCGCTGTCTCCAACTCCGAGTGCCTGGGCCACGACGTTCTGAAATACTGATGATGCGCTCGGGATCAATGGCCGACTGCCTCCATCTCCTCCGGATTCGCCATTTGCTAAAATTAATAATGTGCATACCATCATGTTTTCCGTTTTAAGAAATGTGTGACATATCTCTTCTATATGATAAGATTAAGGCGCGAAAGATTAAAACTAATTTTCGCAATTAATAGCTCAATCCTATTGGTGGTACGTGCTGGAGAACGCTCATGCAGAGTAAGCTAATGCAACAAAAACTTTGCATTTTCTATATTTATTATTATTATTACCTACTAATGTAATATTTAATTGAGTATTGTGTCGAAAAGGCATTCGTTTGATGAGAATCGACAAATTGGTAGCATATATGAAAATAGCTGTTTCAGAAAATGGTCAAATTTGCATAATCAAGTGTTAACCTATTAACACCTACCGGGTTTTTCAGGACCTTTAATACAAAGGCTGGCCACGCGCGCTATGGTGGTAACACTGTCAGGAACGCAACATGACCTCCTCCAGCGGTTGGGCCCCGGAAAGGCGTACATGCCACAGCAGTCACTTCCAGGACAATCCGATGAAGCTTCACATTGGTGCAAATAGGAGAATGGGAACGGGCACATCTTGTAGTAGCCAAGACCGAGATCGAGCTGGCTCAGAGCGGTGCTCACCTGTGAGGCGATGGCAGATGCTGCGGATGAGTTAGTACTGCCACCTGATGAAGCTTGTCGAGATTCACCAACAGCTATTACGGAACTTAACTGTTGGACATCATTTTTCTTATAGTTTCGTTCGTGCGCATCTTTAGTAACCGCACTTAGATACTCAGCGTCTGCATCGGTTCCCTGAAGAACTACGGTTTGACAATTCGTTATGGCAGCGGCGAAAACGACTACGGCAGTTATTAGCAAAGTCACAGAGCTGGTTGAGCTTTTGGCTCGTAGTAGCAGCGTCATGTTGATACGATGAGTACCGTCTGCCAACTGCGGTTGCGCGCAGTTTTCTTCGTGGTTCAGTGTCGTTGTATTTATGAGTGAAGGTGAAGACCCAACGTAGAGCGTTGCGCTGCGAGAGGCGGATAGACCCCGGCCGATGGTCAGCGGCCGGCGAACCTGGGGCTATCGCAGCTGCTGCAGCGGAAGTGATTCTGCGCGGACGTCGCACATTATAATACTACGATTTTATTTCCCCTTCTTACTGCTCACGCATTTTTGTGTGTAGTCACAGTGACGTCACGTTACTATCATTATTATTTATACTGTTTATTATTTTGCATCAAGACAATGTTGCAGGGTGTTAATAATAAACTTAAATGTACTGGCAATACAGTTGTTCAAACAGTGAGGACAGGAATAGCTTAATCTAAGATCAGATTACTAGTATAATATATATATATATATATATATATATAT
>MNPL01000755.1:0-23558 GCA_002081605.1 Tropilaelaps mercedesae | reverse complement strand
ATATATATATATATATATATATGTTGTGAACAGTTACTGATACGACATAGCTATACGCATCTTGTCATCCAGCTGACCTGGTCATTAGTTCGATCCCGGTACGGCAGCCCGAGGTCGTAGTACTTGCAGTCGAGCTGTAGATAGGGAAAGATTAAACGCTCCTTGATGAACTGCCAAATAATTCGAGTCATCTCGTCGCCGTCCAATTCGACAATTGGATTGGCGACCACGATCCTCTTCATCTGTGAAGCACACCGAACGCCTGGTGGGGCGAACACCTTTAAAGCTTTTAACAAACGAGACATGGTGAAACTTGTCCAGTTTTTTGAACTTTCGAATGTCTCGGAATTGTCAACCGTGCTCAGCGTTTCTATCACGCACGGTGACCACCGAGGGAAAGCCCTTTTGAACGGGGTCCGTCTGTTGTTGAGGCCCTTTTTGTTGTCATTTCTATGTCTTTAGCGCTGGCCACTCAAGGCCTGCAAGGCTACATACTATTGGTCCATTAAGGTCTGCGCAGTTAAGATTGCTCGAACCGATGCGAGTTGTTGTGAGTTTGAAACAGCTGGTTCCCCGAAGGGTTACGCTTTGACAAATAGATTTTGAAGAGGTATCTTCAATTGGATGATGCAGATATGATCCAGACGAATTTCGAGGACCCGCCATCACGTGCCGGTAGAAAGAGGGTTCGCTACGGGCAGAATTTCGAAAATCGAGTATCAGATTCGCGCGGATGTGTAGCGGTTACAAATTACAAATTACACAAAATTGGAAGAAAAATCTACTCAAAGTAGTGGTAGCTCTAAAGTAGACACTCTGAGTTGAACAGTCACGTAGTAGTCACCAATTCATAAAATTGTAATTTAGCCAACCAAAGGGTGTTGAAGGATGATTGTTATGCATTTACTTTCATCACGTACTCTAGACTCTCCTTTTGTCGGAATAGTTTGCGGTGACCCACATCGAAGTTGGTCCCTACGGTTTAAAAGCTGAATAAACTAGTCTGCCGTTGCTGCTCGCGTTCATCTTTAAGCTATTATCGACTTCAGGTTTGAGCCTCCAGCTTTCAGACGCGGTACGATTCGTAGATTGGGTCTCATATTTTGTAAAGTTGGCCCCTAGTAATGTACAGCATATATGTATATAAGAAGCGTGTTTTTAGGAGAGTGATGGATTTTTGTAGGTGTTCGAGACAGTATCCTCCGTAATTGGGGGCTCGAAGAGTGGTCGCCGAGTGGCAGGAGCACACGGTTACTGCCGGAGTCCCACAGGGCTCATTTCTTAGGCCCTTACTCTGGAATCTGAGTAGTGACGGGGTGCTTGGGATAAAAAATCTCCCAGAGAGCGTAGAAATATTGGCATACGTTGGCAATCTAACTATTCTGGTCACGGCCAGGACTGGAAGTGCCCTACAGGATGCGGCCAACTATGCCTTGGACAGGTCGTCGGAAAAATAACATTAAGAATATGGTGGGCTATATGGTAACGAGTCTTGGGCTCTGAACCTAGGTGACAAGCTGGTGGGATAGATTATGGACCTCACAATTAAAGAGGAACGCTAGAAGAAAACGCTTCAGCGTAGCACAGCAGAGGGCGGGAGGCGAATGGGTCGAGAAAAGGTGCCAAGGAAGGTGAGAGAGAACACAGAAGAAAGACGGTCGGGCTCTCAACTGCTCGACGCAAACACTCAGACACCGCGCCTAAGTCCCGGGCCGGGGGAAATAGAGTTTTAGTAACCTTGGTTTTCAACGAAGGTCTATGAGGAGTCTCTAAAAGTCAGGAAAAAACGTGTATAATTTATGCTCACGTGCGCTGCTATCCAAACAAGAGCATTATTTGTCTGACATAGCTGACATAACAACGTTTTATTTAGCAGCTTCAGATAACTTTTATGTCCTCTCGATCTTTCCACTAAAAGAAAATAATTTGCAATTTTCCAATAACATCACTAAAACTGTAATTTAAGCCTTTTAGAAATAACGTACCACCATACATGGAACTTGTTTAAATAAAAAGTTACGTTGCTAAAAACAATTAAAAACTGCTCCAAATTTTTAACCTATTTAATGAAACCAGCGTTTCTGGATATTTTAGTTTTTTATACCTAATTAGTCTGTAAGGTATCGACGCAAGTGACGCCTGGTTCCAGCAAAACGTCATCTTTTATTACTTTATAAGCAAAAGAGACAGTTTTGTCGACTTCTCTACCACTTCGGTCTTTTTCTGTGATTTTGGTTTGATTTCTCATTAGAAGACACTCGCTCATGCTGACCAGCACACCAGTAAGAAGCCCACACCGCAGATCACACCCCACGCCTCCATCTCTTGAATTGCACCACAACGTCACTAATCCTCTACTAAGCGACTGTTTTTTTTGTCAAACTCACTCTTACGAATCGCCCATCCACATCGCCTGATCTGAAGTCTCTTCCCTTTCAACGAGTCAACGCTGTCTTCTGCGTTTGCGCCAAAGCTGGCCCAGTTCTGCAAGCCACCGAACATGGATCTCCAGGACTTCGTAGAGTATCAGAAACGAGACGCCGACGAACATGCCGAAATTACCTCCAACCAAATTGACGAACTGCACCCGATCGAGTCGCGGTACCTCTCTAAACGTCTGCGCAGCTATTTCGTTGTAGTAGACTATCAGACGGCTGTAAGTCGTGTTGTCGTCGTTCGCGTTGCCGCCGGCGAAGGAGGCACCGGCCACCTGCACCCGATAGAAGGTCTCTTTGCACGTCGGCGGGCAATTGCACGGAATATGCTGCGTTGACAGGTCCGCCCGGCAGGCCCGGGTCGAGTTGTTATCCAGACACAGCGACCCGATGTCGAGGTAGTCGCGGTACGTGAGCTCGCCGTTCGTCCGACAGCCGCATGCACGCAGGACCGCCAGCGAGGAGCAGACCTTGATGCATAGTGGAGTCGCGTACGGGAGCGCAAGGTCTTCGAACGGAGGCCGACTGAACTCCGCTGGCCAGTCCATCCGGCAGTTCGTTACGTACGGCTTCGGCAGACGTTCCACGGTGGTGTACGAAATGCCGAAGAAGTTGGTTCGCCCGTCAATGATGTTGAAGCCGTCGGCGTTAACGTCGGGGAACGCGTCCGGCTCGTGAAGCATGACAATGAAGCCAGAGCTCTTCGTCGAACTGAGCATGTCGTCTTTGTGGCTGTCAAGGACGAGACTCAGGCCGCCGTACAGGCCCGACGACTTAGTGAAGCGGACGAAATTACCGTGCAGCTTTGCGTCGCAGAATAGGCAGTAGCACATGCCGAAACGCTGGTACGAAACGACCGTCGGTACCACCAGGTCATCGGAGCAGGGTAGATGCTTGACGAAGCAGCTTTTGATGAGGTCGCCTTCGGTGAACGTTGACGCGTTAGCGATGGCCTGGAGCCGGCCATACGTGGCTGGATCGAAGCTCTCATTGACGAACAGCGCCGCGAACTCCGATTTGTCCTCGACGCTGCAGAGTTTTGCGGTCACTTGGATGTTCTGGTCGGAGCAAAACACAGACCGTTTGAAGCCGTTGACGTTGCAGACGGTCACGGCTGGTAAAACGACACCGTTCAGGTTGTCCGTCAGATCGAGCGACGTAACGATTCCGTAGGCGAAGTACTTCTCGAAGCCTTTGGCGATAAGAGTGATACTAACACCCAGCATAGCCACATATAGTAGGCTGTTATAGGTCATCCGGAGCGGCGAATCCAACCGAATCAAAGCCTCTATTCCGGTTGCGCCCCCGCGAAATAGGAAGTTCAATAGGGCGCCGGGGCTTCTCGGCTGATTCACCCGTACTGAGAGACGAGCAGCAGCACGAAATCTCTGTTGGAGCCTAAGTCGCTCTTGGATGGCGGCAATCTGCCGGTCCATCCTCGGCATCTGGCTGGCTCACTCTGAATGGAGCGGTCATTCGACTGTAGAAGTAACAGAAACAACGCCAGTGCGCTGAGTAACGGCTGACGGCCCCGTCCTAGAAGAGCGGCAATATGGCCGGATGCCATCAGGACTGGTTCGAGTTCGTGACCCGTTCGAGAACCGACCTTCGTCTATGGCAGTGTTACCCTATTTTTGCCGCCCAACCTCCGCCCCTCATTTCTGCCACAGCCGGACGTACGAGCCGTGCAGTTCGGCCGTCGTGTATTGATCTCTCTCCTTACCAAACGACTAGTCGGAGTAAGCGAAAGACCGATTGCTACGTTTCTCATTCACGAAGGACACGCACGGACACCCGCAGATCAATGCTAACGCGCTGGCATTAAGACTGGTGCTAGGATGAGGTGACCCCGCAGTATTAGCGACAGTGTCATCGGCGACACGGCACCGTAGCACGCATCAAGGTTATTGGATCCCGCCCCGGGGCGTAGTTTAGTCGGAATAACTTTTGACGCCCTTCTGGGCGGATTCGTCGGTGCATAGCGAGAAAACGTGCTTCTCCATTACCGTCGACGCTTTGAGAGAAATATCAGGAGCAGTGTCCGACTAGCCAGCAAATACAGACGCTAGCAGTATAGCTGTTGTAGGGGTAATGTACACTACAGCTAAAGCAAGCAGCTAAAACAATCAAGGCACGATATTAATTGTCTGACAGGCATGTGAATCTTTCATGTTGGAACTTTATTTCATTCGCTAAAATGCATACATGGCATCGCGTAGCTGTATCTACGCACCGGATCATGGATGTAAACACACAAATATAGGACAGATCATTGCTTAACTAAGCTTTGAATTTCACAGGATGTGAAAAGAGGTTTTGCTGGATATGCATCAGACTGCCGCATCGTCCAAGGCACTGGGCTTTGCGTCAGAGTCTCTGAACAAAGACGAAAGTATACGTATAAATTTTTTATTCTCTCTGCGTCTTAATGACCACTGCTCTTTTCCGTCGGCAATGACTACTGGTTATACCCTGCCTCAGCAGATGCCCACCAGCAACAAAACGTTCGCATTTACTCTCAGTCTCTCTTGATGACGTCTTCGGGTGTTTTTGCCGTGATGTTCCCTGCGAAGTCTTCGACGAACACACGGTCAATCTGCGAGCCACGCCTTTCAGCTCTCTGCGAGCTCCCGGTGTTGTCTGAGGCGCGGCTGGCCCGGCGTTCTTCCATGAGTCCTCTTACCTGGAACGAGCAGGTTGAACATTAGCGCCAATCTGTCGTCGTTCGGGTCACGCGATTTTCCTCGGAACGAATCGTATGGAAGCACCAAAACGAATAACTCCAGAAATGGTAATACGGACAGATCCGTAAATTCTGTCTCAAAAGTGTGAAGACGACCGAAACTTGGTGAGAGTTCCTAGATGCGTACTTTTATCTAAACTTCAATATAATTTCTCGCCTGAAAAGCGAGTGGCATTCAGGAAAATCGTTTATAGTTTTTACTATTGATGCTGTAATTTCTATTATTATTATTGTTAAGTAGTACCATCGTATATACAAATTCTAGGAATAAGTTTTCTAGGAACCGTCCCCATTTAGGCTCAAAAACGTTTTCAGAAGTTCGAGAACTCCAAGTGCATAAAGTCAGGGTTCTAGCAAAACATATGTCGTCTGTAAGTGCTACCAGTATATGACAACTGTCCATAGGATTAACCTTTGATCAACAATCGGAGTCCACAATACGGCAGATAACTCATACACCACTCCACCACGTGTACCGATTCTTACCTGCTCTCTCTTATACGCAACTGTGCAAACAGCTTAGTATCGCGTCCATCAACACGCACGTACGTTACTATTGTGAGCGACACTGGGGTACTTTCCGGGGTTCTGTTTCTATCCACGGCCACCCAAGTGACTGAGAATTTTTCATATCGTCACTCCGCTATGCTATTTTCACGGGGTTGCCTTTGCCGAACAAATGGCTAATCGTAGCCATAATCTGCATGGTTTAAGTAAACGTAGCACTCCCAAATTAAGTATATATATTTATAGATGTATATAAACTAGTACTAAACTAACCTCTTTTTCGAGGGGCATACTCTCTGTAGTCTCGAAATCGTCGCACATCGTGATCGCTCAGAAGCTTCACAGTCAGCCTTGTAGCGGAGTATAATAGGATTTCCTATTAAGCGTTCTAGCAGTCCTAAATTCGCGCTTCCAGGTTGTCTCCAAATCGCGGGCTTTATATACGTCTCCGCTAGTCGGTCACGTGACCTTGTTTACACGGTTTTTCCGTCTAGGTGGACGCCTCGGTGTCAATAGCCTCGTCATCTAGTACGCGTACTGGTACGCCTAATAAGGGAGGATGTAACCGAGTCCACAGTACTTCGATGGTTTCCGGAATTAGTCCGTCCAGAGGGCTCACAGCAAGGCCTGTATGGATGAATTGATTTGCTATCAAGACTCATTGACTGTACGTATACAGTCCGGTAGAAAACCGTCGATTTCGACAGGATCACAGAGTGGATCTACTAAATGTCGCTCTGTTCATTGACTCAATGAATGAATTAGATGGCGTATTTATTTGACGTCTTACTGTCGCCTCGGAACGAATTCGAGTAGTGGAAATTTACGTATGTTCTCAAATCTAGAGAAAAAATCAAGCGACTACTTTCATAGGTGCTCGCACAACGTGAATGTAGCGCATGAACATGCGCATGCCTTGCAGAGTTAGAATTAGAATTTTTTTACACCAATTTTTGAACTGGTGCCTAGCGTTTTTCTTGAACACTGCAGGCCTCCCTCCGAGGCCAAAGTGGTGACAAGAAATTTGGAGTTTGTGCCATGCGAACAGTTTATAAACATATTGCATCGCAGATGTAATTTAGAAGCAATAAAGTCGAGACGTCCCAGAAAGCTTATTCCATCTCGTCGCGTTGGAATATACCCTTTTTATCGAATCTCTTCCCTAAACCTTCTCATTTACGTGAGTCTCATCTAAAAATAGAGTAAAATATCTTATATGCTAATACACACACACATTTCCATTTTTTCTCTGTTTCTTGTATTAACTTAGCAACACTAATAAAACAATTCTAAGTGAGACCAGTCGCATAACCAAACAGAACCGGAGTTAGGCCAGGTCCACAAAAAAACAAACAAATAAAAGACGAAACAATTCAACTCTAGCTGCTATCGTTCTCATGAACGTTGTTAAATGGTCAAAGACTTTAGCATCGCTTAGCCTAAATGTTGGTCGACAAACATTTTTAATCAGAAAATCAGATTTTTTGTTTTCAACGCAGTAGTCGTAGCGAAAGGACGCCATTGATTAGAAACTAAAAAACAACGGAAGCTGTTTACGGCGATATCACTGAGACCTGTCAGGTTAGCCGATAGAACGCCCGTGAGTATCTAGGAAGAAGTTATTCGCGAAGCTGACCAATGTGTCACGCTAATCTGCGCATTGATTCCGAGCGAGTATTCCAAGAAGGATAATTTAGAAATCTGACTGCTGTTTTTATCGATTTCGCATTGGGCCATTGTCGAATGGTTCTATTTGGCGGTTGTCAGGCAAAGCATGTATGAATTTTTGTACACAGCGCTATCATAAATGCCCATGTTACTATTCGAATAAAATCCGCAAACCATAAACGCTGACCCAAATTGATCAGTCGGTTTTAAGGTTTCATCTGGTTCGAAAATCTGCTTGGTTTCCCGTCAAAAACAAAGCGCTTTGTTATGCTGTCGGTCCACAGCGGCGGGCAGAGAAATTATTGGTCACCCTGTAGCGTAGCATCGCATATCGACGCTTTCCGGTGTCTTGTCTCTGATTCAACGTTGGTAGACGGATATGCCTGTGGTCAGAGTGTCGCCAGAACAGTTTCCTTGGTAGCACGCCTACTCGTGCCAATGCGAGAATCTCGCATGCCCGGTCTCGACACGGCCTGGCCGGCTTCTCTTTCTTATTGTACCGTCCCGTAGGCTTTTGAGACTCCACCTTGCTGATCTCAAATCCCAACTGCGTTCTCGGCCGTGTGAGCTGCAAACAAGCTGCCGACGGCGTGACGTGTACAAATATTCGAACATCAAGGAATTGGAAGAAACTTGGCCATGTTTTGACAACAGGCCAATAATATTAGGTAGATGCTCAAAACGCTCGAGTTCGGTGACTTGGTGCATTCGCGTGCGCCATGCAACCTGACGAGACACTTAGGTGCACGTGTTCGACTCCCGCCGTTGCACATTTACATTTATCTGGGGTCCGTCTTACGGAGTAATGCAAAACCTGCTACCGTGGACGTTAAATGTTGGCTGACGGTCAGCTCTAAAGATGCTCAAAACACGGCCTTCATCTATTCGAAGCGTAGGATAATTGAAACGATTTTTCCGATTGAGCAAAAAGAAAAGTTTTGGTCTTGTTTATTTACAAATACATAAGCACCTATTGGGTACACAAATACTCATTATTTTATAAATACACGTACACAGTGACAATAGTGCTACGCGTTGGCTCTCTGCGCTCGTTGCTCGTATGCGTGGGTGAATTAATAATAACATTGCGGTACTTTGTTTTCATAAACACGACTGATAGACAGCGTCTGTGCAGAGGCTCAAGGCAGTGTACAGAATTGCCTTAATGGTATTATCAAGCCTAGTTTGCAAAAATTTGAGCCGTACCAGGGCAGGAGTCGCGCGACTTATGGACAAATAACATCAACGAAGGCCTGTTTAATCGACCTTTACTGTTAATTGAGCCCGGTCCGCTTCAGGTACCAACAACAGACCTCTCTGTCATCAGTCTCATTGCTATGGGCCCTTGCTATTCGCCGAAACCCGGACCCAAGGTCGGTTTAGGCTGCCATCTAGTCATGGGGTTTTCGTTTAAAGCATCTGATGGCCTCTTCACGAAGCACTAATTAGACCTGCTTGCCGCCGCATTCGGTCTTCGAGAACTTCGATGGTTTTCTTGTATTCAGTCGCCCTTCGGTGGACCTTGGCTATCTGCTTCCGAAACTCGCACTCGACCTTGTTGTGGATGTCTTCCAGTCGCGAGATTTTTTTTAGCAGTCGATTGATCTCCTCACGCAGATTTGCGTTTTCCTCCTCCTGTTTTCGCCGAAGTTCTCTCTCGACCTGAAGTCGCTCTTCAGCGAGTTTGTCGCTCTCGTTCTTCAGGTGGACCATCGAGCTCTGTATCCGTTTGGCTTCCTCCTTGAGATTGCCGAACGCCCGTTCAGCATCGGCGAGCTTCTTCTCGACGCGCTTCTTCTCTTCGGCTTCGTTCTGGAGACGCTTTTCGGCAGCCTCACGCCTGATGCGCTCATCAATCAGGTCCTTCTTCTTGTCCATGACATCTTGAATTGTTGTCTCACGAAACAGCTTCTCTTCCTCGAGTCTCTGCTGCCTCTCGAGCTTTTCGCCTTCCATAAGCTTGCTCAGTTTTTCGCTAAGCTCGTGCCGCTCCCTAGAGACGCGCGCCGTCTCATCCTCAAACGCCTTGGCTTTCTCCAAGGCAACCGTTAACTGCGCTTTAATGTCCGCCTGATTTGCCTCGAGTTCTAGCCGGATTCTATCCACTTGCTCAGTTACTTGTTGCCTCTGGTTGAGATCAGACTCCGTCACCTTCTTTTGAAGCTGTTCGACAATCTTTTGCAGATCCTGGACGTGTGTCGCCATCGTGTTTCGCTCAGCCACTGCCAGCTCCGCCGCGAGTACGCTGGCCTCGGCGTGCCGGAGCGCTTGCGAGATTTGGACCTCGAGCTGTTCATCACGATCCTTTAGATGTTCGAGCTGAAACTCCAGCTCGCTGGAGCGACTTCGATATTTATCGAGCTGCTGGTCCTTCAGTTCGAGCTTCGTCTGCATATTCTGATGCGCCACCTCTAGATCATTGTACTGCTTCTGCAGGTTCTCCATAGCGTGGAGCACATCGCCGATTCGCACTTGGTTGTCGTCCAGCGTCGTCCCGCCGTCCCGAAGAAGTCTCCACGTGAGCTGGTGCACGGAAGATGACGCACTGCGGAGCTCCTTCTGGGTAATTTGGAGCTGGCGCTCAACTGACTCGACCTTGCGGAGGTGGTCGTCTTTGAGCTTTAGCACGGCCGCCTCAAAGTCGTGAGGCGCAATGTAATCGTTCTTATTTTTTATCTCGGCGTCAAGCCGGTTCACTTCGGCGATCGCGCGCTTGAACAGGGCAATCGTCTCGTCCCGCTCCTCCAGAACCCTATCTCGCTCCTCCTGGAGCGCAGCGACGGTATCTGCCAACCCGCTCCGCCGGTTCTTCTCGATGAGGTTTATTCGCACCCGAATCTGGTGCTTGAGCTCGTTGAGGAGTCGCTTATTTTCGTCGACCAGCTTGATGACCTCGGCCCGACACTGAGCGAGGTCTGCTTTAAGTTCCTGCAGCTCCTTTGGCGCCGAATCCAAAAACAGCGTCACATCCCCTGCGACCTCCGTTCTCCTGCTCTCACTCATTTTCGGGGGGGCAAAAGCGCTCGCCCGTCTGAAACTTCCAGTGTTGCCACACAGTTCGACGCCACGTTCGCACTGCACAACGTGGCGCTTTATCACGACATTCACACAAAGCCACAACCGGTCTCACCTCAACCGTTGACTCCCGTGGCAAGTCGGTGTTCCCGGCAGGCGGTTGCTGTCGGAACTTTTTGACGACGTTGCGCGGCACAGTTTGCCACGGTGGCATAGAGTGAAAACTCCGAGGACAGAGTCGTCGGCTGCTTCCCCCGTCAAAATGTTGTGGGAGCAGCTGCAGTGGTTGCCATGGCGGCCCCGGGTTAGTCAGAAGTGGGGGGTGCCCGGCAATACCCCCAAATATACAAATAATTGGACGGGGAGGTAGGATAGCATTCCCCTGCAATACGAATTGTATCGGTGAAGCTGTGCTATAGATTTATCTTAGTGTATAATTGTTGTCGGTATGCGAACCGCCTTATAGTCTCATCGAAAAAGGTCATTAAAAAGGGGGTGCAACCTGTTCTATATAGGGGCTATATAGAGCACGAAAAACGAATTATATTGTGCATTGGATCGGGTTATTCAAAAGAAGGTTTAATGATTAAACATAAATTCAGTGTCTGAATCTTCTTTCACTAGTACTCTTTCACTTTTTTTTGTTACGTTGACATTTATATGTATGCGTCTATGGCATACAACAATGGTTTTTTTCAGATACCGGCATTGGCTTTTCGACATTGGTCTAACAGTGTTTTTTGGAAACATGCCACAATATGTCAATGTTTGTTAATCCGATTCCATAAAAAAAGAAATATTTTTTTCATAAGGTCTGATTCATATGACGTAGCTTAGTCTGTTGTCCTCACCTGTCCTTCAAATTGGCTATTTTTTGGACGGCATCTAGTTGCGCCAAAAAGTGTCCAAAATTGTAATATGCTATACCAATAGCAATCCTAACGGTGGAATATGACTTTATTATATTTTTCAGACGCTCATAGCAGCATAGGAAGATATCAACGGCCACTTCGGCGAAGATTCCACCCATTCTGCCGTACAATCTAGACGTACGTGCAGTACTGCGAGGATTAGCCAAAATTAACTACCAACACGCTTTCCATCATCACGTACATCAGCAATGTCCTAGTGCTAAAGGTCATTTGATCAGTGGCTTCGTTATGGACCGCAGCGGCCTGTCGTGTTGTCACTATGATGCGAACTTCCAGGGATGACTCGCCGAAGTACCGAAACCGTCACTCGGCCACTCAACAGAAGCTGTCATATCTTCTCACTATCGACCGTTTTCGCGTATAGCGCTAAACAGCGGGACAACTCCTTCGCGCTCTTCTGCCTCGATAAGCTGCGAGCAAATTTTTTCACAAAAGTCTTCGAGAGTCACACGCGTTTGCATGGCCCCGGCCCCCGTGGCGGAAGCATCGTCACCTGGACGAATCGAGGCAGGGGTGTACCGCAGGCACCCGCCGTGACATACCGTCCCCCACCAGTCAGACACCGTCAGTGCCCGATCTCATATCGCAAGAATGGCTGTGCTCACGCGAACGTCGGGCCGGTGCTCGCCGACCATTCCTCGCTGTTATGCCTCGCAGTCCGCTGTCCGTTTTTTCATCGTTTTTCATTCTTCTCGCATCTCCATTGTGTGGGTCCTATTTGTCGAAGGAAGATGGGCCCAAACACCTCAGTGGGGCGAAGAAACCGCTGTGTCACCGTGTGCCGCAGCGGCTGAAGTCGTCCACGACCTGTGACGCGTCCGAGATGGCCGCTGGCGTGTGCGCTAAGCACGGTTGCGCTACAGATTACGCCGCCTCAATTGCTTCATCTTTGCAGGGGGAGCCCTTGGACAAGGGAAGGATTTGGCCCGCGTATGGAAGGGATGACAAGCTCGGGCTCAAGCTTGGCGGAACGTTAGCCGCGTTCCGAAGTATCTCCGCGACGCAGCGCCATGGAACGTGACGCGGTCGGCGTCGACTGAACCCAGTCGCATTTACCAGCCGGCTCCTTTCACCATTCGTGCGCCTCTCGTCCTCTGTGTTTGTCTGCGGCGTGGCGTAGCCTCGGCAGGGCGGGTACCCCCGAGCCGTTATGCGACAACGACGGACTGACTGGAAACGACTGCGATGCCCGCCCGAACCAGCGGAGTTGTCGGTCATTTATCTGACAATTGTCTGCGCGGCTAGGCGAGTGAATCAGAACAGAGCGAAGGGTCGGTGTTAGGGGGTGCTTTGTTCGCCGGCGTGCCCCATCACGACGCTTCGTGGGCGCTAAGCATTCGCTCGTTATCCGGAATCATTGGGAAGATCCGGACGACAATTACGCAACGACAAATGGCAGGCTTCTCGAGTCCTGTTCCGTGATGGGAACTTCATACGTCTGACTGAAGGCCAATCAAACTACGATGGTAGGAGAGACACGGTGGCAAGATGGCTTCGCCCTCTGCATACGTGCCCGTCGATATCTGGTAGTAGTCCGACAAGATGCCACTATGACATTTGGGCAGTCTGTACCATCGGGCCATAATGGCGGTTGCACCTGGCCGAACATAATAGTACTTAAAGTGGGACAGTAAGATTAGTTGTTGGACAGAAAGTCCTACAGTGAAAGTGTACGATACCGCCTGTAACGGAGGCCCAAAGCGATGAAAGCCTCACGACAAGTCGGAGAGCTATACCAAAAGTGATTCTGCGGCATTGCCATAATGGAAAATAACCGGGGATCAGTTAGGGTTCTAAGTCCTTCTAATCTGTTCGGAAGCTTAAGAGTAGGAACAAGCAGCCTTTCTGCTGTTCAAATTAAGTCTCCTGAGTATTATACCCCTGTCGCCTCTTATATATATATGAAAGACGGCATAAATATATATATATATATACATATGATGTATTCGGTAACTCATAGGTACATATACTGTAGAGTTACAGCGTAATCGTAGAGTAGAAAACTGACACTGCGCATCAGTACCCCGTAGACATCCGCTACCCAATGCCTGTTCCATTTCCGTGGCAAATCCCCGGCTTCTCCGGCAACCCGAGTCGCGAGCGCCGCCCCGCCTGCTTGCCACTGCGCGCCATGGAAAGGGTCGCAAACTGTAAAAGATGATCGGAACCTCATCACTTCGCCGTCAGCTGAGGTAAATCGCACGTATGGGACAATGGTGAAATCGGCGACTCGAGTTCGTCTCGAGAGAGAACAGAAAACGAAAACGAGCGCCTTTTCGTCGCATATACGGCGTTACGTTACTGAGCGATGAGGCTGTGACGAGAACGCATCGAGGTAAAATTTGGACGGGGGAGTATTGCTCAACGAAAACGCGATCCATTGAAATCTGCATAGGTGACTATTCGCGCAGGATATCGTGGGGGTGTGTGTGTGTGTGTGGCCCTGTATAACGCTGTGTGTGACATGAATCCGTTCCGACTCTAAAGGTAAACGCAGCTCGAATACTCCCTCATTAAGTTTCCCCTCTCCAAAGTGCGGACATCTGCGAAGATGTAGGCGACGTTTGACCTATTCTGGGTAGCCGGATGAAACGGGGTAGAATGACGGTGTGTTCTAGATTGCCCTGAGATCTCTGGATAACGAGAAAGCAAAATGTCGTCCGTGGATCACGACGATTCGTCGGGGGACCAGCCTGCGCGGTTATCGAAGCTGGCTTCGTTGCCCAATCGAATACGGGTCCTGCCGGCGGGGCCCGTGGGAAGCGAGTTCGACCCTGGAAGAGACTATAGCCTCACGCACGTCGACGTGAACTCCCAGCCCTCTAACAAACAAACGCAAATTATTCAGTATCCGCAAAACGAATGGCCACCTATTCTTCATGCCAGCGAGGATCGTCCCTACCCAGCCGAGGTTCTTGGCAAGCCTGCGGCCCCCCCTAGGCCATGCGCGAAAGACGTCATCTGGAACTGGAAACCAAGAGATGGCCTCATGTTTTCGGAGGAAACGGACGACGCCCTGCAGATCATACCCGGTAAGAGATGCCGGTATTTCACTAGGGCTTACGAGCTGCTCGACCTGCTTTCATGGCTTGCGTATGTGCCTAGTAGGTCGTTGGTTATTCATGAAACGTTCTACGCATGCTCTAATGGTGTTTAATCCTTATGTACAAAAACAAGTATATTGTACTTATCCTTACACATACTTAAACAATAGCCTAAAAATATCTCTCGTAGAGAATGCATTAGATGCATGCAGTGAATTAATCACTGTAGCAGTCGATTTATAAAAAAACAAAAAATTATGGGAAAATTAACTGATATTCAGACTAATCATCTATGACACGACTATAATGACCGTGCATTATCCACCAACTTATATTGTTGGCAACTTCCTCGTTTCGTTGGAAAAACAGAATCTCGAAGTTATTAGTGAAGGAAAGACCTGTCCAATTGAATAACGGTAATAACAATAATTGATGATATGGAAGGTGAGTGATGATAAGGAAGAAACGTGTTTCTAACCGATGCCAAATCCATTCTAAAGTTTCCATTCTAACGCCAGCTCTCCAGGCAAGAGAAAGTAGTCAAACAGGTCCTAACCACGAGTGACATAATGGGTACTTGAATTAACGTCACGTTTTTGTACTCTTCTCCACGAAAAAGTAGCAACCTCACGGCTCCAACTTTTGTATTCTCGCCGACGGCAAAACGAACGCTCTCACTATGCAGGTACCGTACTACGCTAACCGTTCACGATAAACCGTTCCACGTCGACTAACCTTGCGATTGGACCCAGGGCGTATTTCCACCGATCGCGGCAAACCAAAATCGTCATGGACAATCGATAGGCAAAAATGCGAGGTGTTTTTTCCTCACACTGAACACTCCTGTAGGACAGTGTTCACCATTGGGTCTCGCATCATCGTCTTGCGTGACTCGAACTTGTTTACGTTATTCAAAAAGTAGCGTGGGCGTGGTGTTCACAGCCTTCTAGCAATGGCCGGATGACTTGCAATCTCAGGGTAGTTAGACATCCGCTCTGCGCAACGATCTTTTACATTTGGCTCCGGCCGGAGGTCATCCTTCGCCCAGCGAAGGTCCGGCCGTTAAATTAAGGGACTTGCCTCTTAGTTCTTTTCTCCTTGGTTCTTCAAGTTCCAGAATCCAACGGTCAGCCCCAATGACGTCGTGATGTTGATCTTTCTCGCGCCATAGTAGATGTCCAACTTTAACTTGAGAAATGACTTCCTTACATGATATGAGCGATACATGTATAGATTCATACATTTGGCGTTCACATTTCATCGGTGGAAGTGTCTGAGCGGAGCGAGTGTTGTGTTTTTGGAATACTAACATCCGCATTTTCGTTATTGCAAACGCCATAATGGTGCATTATAAACAATATGCATTAAACGATCTTCATAGATCGACTTTCGATAGCGAGGCCTCTAATGCTGAACGTAAACACTTTCGGCTCTATTCTGTTCAACGGGTTTGCGCCTTTAAAAATAAAATCCCGCGTTTGATTACCGGATAATATCGTATTAGTGACGCAATATTTCTAGAAGTTCACAACCTGTTCACCAGACGGCCTAGCCATACGCTCTCGAGTTTGTCTCTACGTACAGCCGAAGATCCTCGTTTTGCCACCAAACACGATAAATGGTACCCTCTTTGAATATTCAAATTTTTCTTCAATGGATTACCATTCCGACCGATTCGTGTCGCAGGTGGTTCTTGCGCTAAACCGTAGTTTCACATCAGCTGGTCTTCACCAACAGACAACGGCGTGCGTCAGCCATTATAAAAGGGAAAAGTTGATACCGACACAAGCTTTATAGCCTGACAGTATGGCTACATAGTTGAATCAGATAACGTCTAGCAATAGGCGGAACTTAGAGATAACTTGCACAGACTCAACGCCCGAACAAGCAGTGATCCCCAGGTCCTGGTCGTCTTCTGCCTTCTGGTGAAACTTCGCTATTCAGGTGAAGTGGCATTCATTTGCTATTATGGTTATTACGGCTACTGTTATTATTAGCGGGGGGTCACTATAGAAAGAGCGATTGTGGTAAGGGCTAAAACGATCTAAGAAAACGATATGTTGAACAAAAGCGTTTCAAAAGAGACAGATAGCTGACGAGGTTCGCCTGGAGACATTCGTCGCCTATTCAGAAGAGTACCATTAATGCCGTCTAACGGGACCCAGTGACTTCGTCGACCTGTTGGCTCGGATCTCCCAGACCAACGCACCCTGGCCGAAAAAGCTGGCCGCAGTCAGGCCCGAGTTTGGTAGGCGGGGCGCTATTAACCGCGAAAGCTAATACGGCATAGCGGTTGTCTCTATGCTTGTTTTCGATAGGCCGTTGACGAAAACTTGGGGAACGGCGAAGGCGATGTTGTACCGGTAACGAGGGGCGGTGCGTAACAGGTCTCAGAAGTGGTTCACCTGTAAAAAGGAGGGCGGGGGTATGCGTCGGACAAATCTGACCAGGTTGGAAGACGTGGAAGCGATTCCCCAGCACAAGTTGTGGTCAGTGAATGCTTGGGTGTTGCGCGGACAACGTAGTTGTGCATGTGTCGCTGAAGTTCTTGCATAGGTGGTCCCCGGACCGTAGCGTCTGAAGTCATTGGTTGAGGTGGTTGGTCACAACAATAGCCAATATTGTCAAGTTGGAAAATCCTCGTTTTTTGGAGAAGAATGTCTATGATGTGTTATAAACATTTTTCCTAAATGGCTGCACTAAAAATTATCATACTTGTCTAAGAAATTGGATATTTTTTTAGAACCGACACTAAACGTCGGCGTCAGGTGATTAAAGAGTCTACGACATTTTCATTTAACTTAATTCCGTCCTTTTGCAGAACTGGCAGCTCCACCGGCGCGTCCTCCGCGTAATCCAAAGCCGGCCAGCGGACCTTCGACGGTGACCGTTCGGCCCTCACGACCGGCGCCCCTCATCGGGGCGGCCACTCTCCCGCAACTATTTCATCCGCCCCTCACTGCTCAGCCGAACTCCTACTCTAGATTACTTCTGCACAGCCAGAACTACCACCAAAATCATCAGAACTTCGCCAGTCTGATATCCCGCACGGACCATGATCTCCTCACTGGCTATACAGATGCTACAACAGGTGTACGTCTAACAATCTTCAGACCGAGTATAGGCTATTTCCCGCTACTTCGGGGTTTAATCCACAAGAAGATTTGTGATCGTGTGTTTTTCGGCAAATGCTAGACATCCTGTCACCATTCGCTGTACGAAACTGTCCTCGTTCGCCATTTCTTACTGAACGATGCCGATGATCGTGACCTTAGAATAACAGTTTTTCGAGTTAAGCGTATTTGTTCTTAACGTCGGCCGTAAGCGAATTTGTTCACGTCAATTGTTCGTTGAGTGAGTCGAACCACGTGATCGGATGAGCGAAAGTGGCTTCTTTTCGACTTTTGCGGCATCTATTGGAACGGTCCCTAGCATCTACTACGGTACTGCGGACCGCTCTTGACGGATAGGCGATCCGTCATGTAACTGTGCTTCTAGAGAAGCATCTAGATTATCAACGACGTTGGGCTTGCTTCTCCGGGAGATTCGGTCCATCGCCTCATCTAAAAAGTGCACATGAATCGAAGTAAATTGTGCTGTAAATAAGTTGCGTTTATGTATATATATATATATATATAGGAAGCAAATAGATTATTATACCTTTAACCATTGTGATAAAGATTGTGGCAAGTGATGTTAATCTCGTAATGTAACGAATGCTTCGTTTAACCCCAACGTCTACGCGAAATCAACCGTCGGTAAGCTGGCCATCCCCTTAATAATGCGCCCTAGTCGGAACCCCCAGTTGCAATCTGACTCTCCGTCCGAATTCCCGTTCTGTTCCACTGCCGCACTTAGCTTCCTGTCGAACGCTCCAACCTGACGCTTCTCCATGAATCGTCCATCTATGACGGCGTCTCGACGACGAAAGACTTGGCGCCGTTCCGTAGCGGCAAGCGCGACGAACTCGTGTTGGCGGACGGGGCGGGCCGCTCCGACGAGCTCGCGCAAACGACGCGAGGTCGTACAAGCAGTCGATCAGCAACAGCCGGAATCAGCTACGGGGGACACTCAGACGTCGATCAGCCTGATCCCGGACGACCAGAGGCGAACTGCTTCTGTTGCTGCTTCACCACCTTCTGCCTGGTGATGTCCATCATCCTGCTGACGGCGTCAGCCGTGCTCGCAATCATACACGGAGGTACTCATTGCAAACAGATGTGAAATAGAGTTGCCGAGTGTAAACCAACGAAACCCTTTTCTCAGGGATAACACTTAGCCAACATTTAATGTTCACTTTTGTTGTTTTCACACGGGCGTACGAGCTCGATCCCGGCCGTCACGTATTCACATTGCTAGGGTCCGTCGTACAAAGCAGCGATATAAACGGGCAACTATGGAAGAAAGACCAACGAAATTTGGCCCGACAATATACAATGCGTGGTTTTTTTGCAAAAAATCACGACTTGACTTAAAGTGAATGTAATCCTTGATTAGTCCTATTTGGAGTAAAATTTTAGGACACGTTATATTGACGTAAATCGCGTATAATGATGGCAATACACATAGTATTTAGCAGGCGCCCAGCGTAGTATATGCTAGATACAAGCAGAAGTCACTTAACCATTTTATGGCATTAATGAACAAACTTCGACATTAACGAATAGGACGAAAGACTCGCTCTTTCAACGGCTACATCCCTGCGGTATACGAAGGAAAGAGGACAACGTTGTTTACGAATTGCGCGGAATGGTGGGGGACGCATTACACTGAATGGCAATAAATGTTTGTCATTAGTTGACCGCTTCTTTTCCATATTTCCGTCTTCAGCGGAAGTCTACCGCCGAAAAATGGCCATCCTGGATCCGGACACATTTTTCTACACGCTTCCGGACAGAAGAACCGGCAACCGTGAATCTTCCTCCATTTATGAAGAGATGAGACCACCATCCTGCGAAGCGTTCATCATCGAACCATGCATAACGCATCTCCCGTATAACTATACAGGTAAATGTTGTACATCGTCTCGATCTTGCATCAGCTACGACAATTGTTTACATCGTTGTCAGTTATGTTCATAGCACACACACACACACACACACACACACACACACACAGAAATCGGATAAAATCAGGGCCTTAGTGTGACACCAAACTTAGGCGATATTGCAAGCCCTCATTGGAACGATACGTGGCCCCAGCATATCCGAGCTAAAAGACTGTCGGTTTACTACAATGATTATGCGCAACTGCGCTCAGTAGTTACTTCCTTAGCAATGTTATTGACACTCAGATGCGCTCTGATATAATAGTATACCTTTTTTAACCTCTTCACAAGGCTCTTGTCGAGGGCCATGCAATGTTCGTAAACATGTCTCGAGATTATCTCGCATGTGTCAACGACAAGACATTTTGTTAACTGAGTAGATAACTAGTCGATTGACTCGTGTTTAAGGTTACCCGAACCTGGTAGGACACAACTCATCAAGGGAGCTCAGCCGAGATTTGCGCCTTTTTCGTGAGGTGATGGACGGCGAGTGCTATCCTCTGGCGAACCTCCTCTTATGCCGCCTTCTTCAGCCACAATGCGACCCACAAACGCAGCTAAAGGTAATCCGCGTGTATGTCACCGTGCAGTAATTATAGCGTTTGGTCAGAAGTCTCCTGTAAACGGCCAGTGAGTTTGTCGCTTGTCTAGCAGCGGGCGCGATGCCAGATTATGCATGCTGGGTTTAGGCACTGAGCCAGCTCTTCGACATCGCTGCAGCACAGAGGGATTCTTCTGAAGTGTTCGCTTCTGCCGTATTCTAGCTGGATCCGCCTTGTCGCGAGTTTTGTGAGCATTTCCTCCACCGGTGCGATGCTTCGATTCCGGACCGAATCCGTTCGCGCATCAACTGCTTCTCCCTCACCAGCGAAGAGTGCACACCGAGACCGCGTAAGGGTACCAGCTGCTGTCGTGGCTATCGATAGATAAATCGTCGCTAATATTACTTATCGATTGAGATATGTCTAGTTTGTGACTATTCCTAGTCGACTAACCTGTGCATCTTCACGTTCATTTACGAAATAACTGAAAGAAGCGTCTACGTTGCGTAGACAGGGTCCAATTTAAAGATCGTTGCATCTGGTTTCGACTTAGCACCAAAAAGAGTAGCTGAAAATGTCGTTTGTCTAGAATTCGTTTTCGGCAAATTTATTTCATCGTTATGATTGTGACAATAATGTAATAGCCGTGTATTTTCACTTATTTTCTCGTTTCTTTCTCACCGTAGCGCGTGTCATTTCGAACGACTCCAACAAAGTTAAACGTGCGACTTTTTTAAAGCTTTTTGTCTCGTATCCTTAGCATCTATTCCTGCTTAATCACAATGCCGCCGTCATTTGCCAATACGCATATACTCTCCTTTATAGAAACATAATCAACGAATTTTGATATAACATCTGATATATTCTATGTTCTTGTATATATCATATTTCGGGGATTACACCAAATAGGTCCAACATCGCATGGTCAGTGCAGCGCACGCATGAAGGCTGCTACTAACACACACAGCCTTTCCCCGCAAGACTAACCTACATAATCGTACAGCGTCAAACGCCATCTGCCATTCCGATAATACGTTAAATCTTTGTAACATCCTTGTTAGACTAAATGTTATATGCAACGTTTTTCGTGGAAGTTTTTCGTCAGTTTTTCCGTTGCATATTATTATACAGCACGCGGCCAGCCTTACTACCCCGTGCGCATTTCGTGACGTCCCAGCCCTGCGTGCAGCGCTCTGTCCATGGATGTTTTCGGCTTTCTTCACACATTCATCCCACTCTCAGACATAAAAATTTTCCTCGGCCATCTGTTTCCAGCGCTTTTTCCAATAAATCAGCCATGACAACACGCAATTTCCAACACTTCCATGCTTTTTGGCAGCGCTCGGTTCCTACCGGGAATCGGCCATCTTTTTCCAAATTGTCTCGTGGTCCGATTCCATGCGTTCATATTGGACAGACATCTTTCTTGACCGTTTTTCGCTCAGTTTTCCATTTTTCATTTGGCAGCTGCACGTCCTCCCCGTAGACGGTGGCCGCATATTGCACAGGTCCACTCACCATTGTCGTCATGTCGATGTTGTTGGAGCTCACAATTGACAATTATTATTGTGCGAGCAGAATTAGCTGTCAACGGTGGTCAACTGTGACGTCAATGGGGGTGGCTTTTGCTTTTCTGAAGACTTTATTCTCTACACCTCACCGTTCTATCCGTTGATTAATTGGGTAGCCAGGATCTTGTTTTTTTTCTTCTTTCGAGCGACAGGCATGACCATCGCAGTAGGCGGCGACCGATATATACTGGCATGGGAAAATTTTCTGTTATGAGTTATTTTATGAGGTTCCTGTTAGTGTCGTGCACGATTGGGGTGCGTTTTCTTCATGTTTAGACTGCGTCCTACATCGACGTTCATTTGCCAGAAAGAGCTAATTAGTTTTTATATCGGCAAGGCCAGCTAAAGGCAAATGCCAGCTGAAGGTCATTCACTTCGTATAGGGTTAACCTATTCGCATTTGTCCGAACCTGACCCGAGGTATAGTGTACCTTTAGCAAACGTTCTTATTCGATCTTTCTCTCTCTCCGTCGCACACGCGTGTTCCATCCTAATGATCTAATTACACATCCGATTATCCTCCCAGCCTAACGGCCTACCCTATCCACGCCGCACTAGCCGCGATCAGGGTATTCCTTTCCAACAGGGGTCCAATGAGTGGATTCATCTGAGCTATGTACGTGCACAGCCAGAACACGTAGCAGCACACGGACGACATCACGATCACCATCTGCGCCAAGGGACGCCAGCTCTTGTTTGGCACGAACCACGGCGTGCCAGCGCCGATCGCTACCCACAGCAACGTGAACAAAAATATGGTCCCGCTAGAGGCGCCCATCGCTGCTGCTAGACGACCTCACTCGTGACGCCGTCGTCGCGAGCGTGGAGCTCGTTCTAGCTATTTCAGTGCGGCTGGCCGCACTCCGAGCACGGAAATCGGTCGCTCCCGATGGCGTCCAACGGGCTCGGATGGGGCCTGTGCGTTGACCAGCGTTCGCACAGTCTGATCCGCCTGGACGCCTGCGCTGATAGCGTTTGCAGACACTGACACTCCGAGGGCTGAGGCTGCATGCGAATTCGAAGCGCTGAAGTTGGGGTGGACGAGAGGGCGGAGCGCGGCCCAGTCGTCGTAGCAGGATTTTCGAATTGTTGAATGGCGCGAAGTGAGCGCGCGGGCGTAGCTGAGAGTCAGAGCAATGGCGTATTAGTTACTAGGACGATGCGTTTTCGAGTTTATTGCAGTATTATTTTATTAGGAGTATGATAAGAATAAGAGGACGAAAAGATCCTAATAGCGATTTTTTTCACCCGAGTGTAGACGGACGCTTGGGCCAATGTTGAGCAGTACAATGAAACTTCTCTGGGGTAGTGTAGGGTATAAACGGGACGCACGACAATATATTCTGTTGCGGAAAAGTCACTCTTTTGACACACAGTTATTGCATATCCGTAAAGGCCTTCACACTCTATCATCATAACTCGAGCAAATCGATGCCGAACGTGTTTAGAGCATACATTAGACTCTCTCTACATAGACTCTATAAAAGAGTCTGAAAAATTTTAAGCTCTCGTTTCACCTTGTCAAATAATGTTGAGTAATAATGATTTGTGAACACTCGTCTACTCTACTAAACATAGTTTCGAAGTAAAGGCGGGCCCAATCGCAAAAACGGTGCGCTTCACTGCTCAAGACTTATGCTTACTCGTTTTGTAAATCGTGTTCAGGCGTGATTTACATAATTGTGTATGCATAAAAAAGCGCTGGCAAAGATATATAAATATAATATATTCGAACGCTCGAATTGCAGCGTGTTCCTCGGAGTTGTTAGCCCTCAGTGAAGGTGAGAAGATCTGTGATGGCATGGTGGACTGCACAGATCGTTCAGACGAGAAGGACTGCCCCACAACAGCGTCACCGATGTTGCGCAATAGTTCCACAGTTGGTGAGCCACCGATTCAATCTAGAGAAATCTTAATTCCTTGATTGACAATGTGTTGAATCTTAATTCCTTGATTGACAATGTGTTGATCTAAGTTGGCTTTAGATTTCGTCGTTTATAGGCGTGTGATTAGTTATATATATATATATATATATATATATATATATATATATG